>CM042315.1:25170647-25178147 GCA_023566125.1 Zingel zingel
TAAACCAAATTTAAGAAACTGAATGACTCGTATTGACTAGTAATTAGGGATGCAGCGGTTAACCGATTTTACTATTAACCGCGCTTTCAAACGTCACTGTTAATTAAGCGTAAAGGCTCCGCTACACCGAGTGTTAACTGACTGCAAGTTATGTGTAGCAGTGTGTGCAGTTCTTATTAAACCTCCTTGACAACATAAATGTTCGCGTTTGCGCACACACGGCACATCATAGGCCTGTCCGGTCACCACGAGTATTGACTGTCAGCGTGACAATGTCTCTCCGTGGAGGGATAACTTACTCCTGCAATTTTTTTGCGTTACATAAAGTTAGCAAACACCAGGAAAACCCAGAGCAGAGTCAGCCCCTGACCTCACAATAGCTGAAGCTGCAACGAGGAATCCAACCCAAGTTGGTAAGCTTGCTAGCGACTTTATTGTTTGTTAATGTTGTTGTTAAGTGTTTGTTAGCTTGTTAAATTTACCAGTTGACTAACGTTAGCCTGTTTAATGTTAGCAGTAACGTTAAAGTTAACAGCTAACATTAACGAGTCAGAAGCCAACGTTTGCATTTACAGTGAGCGAGCTGACGATAGCGTTACGTTCGTACGAGTTAAAACTCAACTGCAACAGCTCAAACATGTCACTGAGGTTACCACTTAAAGTTACTTACTTACTCTTCATCCCCTGTTGGACATAAGGCTGCAAAGATAACTCTCCATCGCATTTATTCCGTGGCAATATGCTGCACATCTCCCTTTGACAGGTGGATCTTGTCTAGCAGCTCCTCCAACTTGCATAATAATCATGATAATCGTAGACTATAATCGTAACAACAAAATCTATAATCGTTGCATCCCTACTCGTAATATCAAGTTCCTGATGTTGTTTGGTCAAGAGTCTTGTTAGATTTCCTCCTTTCAAAACCCTACAAGCAGTTACAGTACAGTAGCTTCACTCATTACAAAATTAGTTAAGTACAACACTTTATCAAAACCTACTTAAGACAAAGCATAATTACTGATTTTATGAAATAAAATATGTTTCTCAATTACATACAACTTTACAAGAAATGTCAAGGTAAATACCTTCATACACAATACATATACAATGCACTTTTCTTCATACACCGACTGTGTATTACTGGTTAAATAATGTAAATGTGTCATCCCATTTTTAAACAAATTATATTGAATGTATGTATTGCATGGTGATGGAAATAATTTAGGTTAACGAGACATTTATGAGGACCAGCCAGAACTACTGATGCAAAACACAACGAGGGCTTTATATTTTATCTACAGACAGAAACTTACAATATGCTAATTGTATGCTTCCACTTGATTTCAGATATAATCTTTGATGAATAAACATGACACACACATGCCAAAGCCTGTGGGTAGGAGTGTATGCATAAAACCACCCACCAGTTGGCAGGAAAAGAAATTGGATCAAATCAACCCATTCCAGAATTAAAATTGAGAGACAGGCAAAGCATCAGGCTAAGATATCGCAATACAGGGTGATGGTGGCATTAAATAAATAAATAAATACTATTACCATAAAACTGGTCAATCTTGACATTGTTCGCTGCCCTGCTTAGAGTGGCGAGGGTGATAAACAGTCTACAGTATGTAACCAGATCATTTAAAACAAAGGTGGGGTGCCAAGGACTTTTTTTCCCCAGCAGTCTGGGCCAAACTGAAGACAAACAAATATCCCCGTGGTAGGCAAAGCAACAGAGAACAGAAAGAATGTGCATGCAGAGACTAGCACGCTTTCCATGGTGTCATACTGTTTATGCTGCTTCAAAGTAAAAGCTTCCACAGACTTGATAGTGGCGTTTGCTGTGAAACACAAGTGAGCTAGTGGAGACAAATTTGGATTTTCTGGCTTCACTAATTAGAAAAGACAGCAGCGAGTGGTGAGTCCACATTCAGGCTTCAAAACAACCCATCACAAACTTATGGGTCACATCACAGGCGTTTTTCCACAATCTGTACTGTGTGGCAGAACAGCTTTAAGTGCTTACACACTAACAAAGAAAGGGACTGCCTTAGCATCGCATTGCCGCAGAGAAAATCCAGAATTGGCAAAATGTTTTGTGCGTGTTGGTCTGTTTCCTTCTTCTCAGCAGCTCGACTGTGTGAGTCATCAGTGAAAAGAAAGCAAAATTCACACGGCACCACCACAGTGCTTTGGGGCAATATTACTATGCTCTCCTGCAACCATTGGAGCTCGCTGACATATCAATGCAATTAGGATCATGGCTGTGTTCCAGTGAAGGTCAGCTAACACTACTCAGACTAACGCAGAGAGAAACAGAAAGACAATAAGTGAGTGAGAGAGCGAGGGAGGGAGGCGGTCCAAGAGGAAACAAATTAAGGGACAGGGCAGCATTGCTGAGTTTAGCTCAGCCTCAGTCCAGGGGCCTCTTCCTCCAACTCTCATACAGGCCTGGCAATTAAAAATATATGCATCAATGGTCTACACATCACTCTGAAGAACATACAATGACACATTTACACAACCCAAACCCATGCAAATGGACATTCAGCACAGATTGTGTAGCCAAATCCATGCCTGTTTCATATTCCTTATGCACTTAGAACTGACAGCCGGCCAGCCTTGATCAATTCAACAGACCTCTAATCAATGCAGTAGACAAATGATGCAGTTAATATGAGGTCATCCACATCATGGCTCAGGGGAACACATTAACCCAATCACCTCAAAAGGTATGGATCTGCCCAAAGAAAGCCGTAGTTCATCACACACCCCGAGTCCTCTGCAAGTCAGACATCAGTAGGCAAAGGACAATGGTGTTGATGAGATTGGACCATATTGATTTTAATCAATACAGGGCCAAAAAGAGATGTTTGCCCTCTCCAGATGAGGAAACATTTAAATAGTGGAGCTCCATTTTGTGGCCAGCTGTTAGCAAACACCCAGGGGATAACTTCCCAGCTGAGTGGGACCTGTAGCAGAGACCTCAGTGTGTGGGTGCATTAGTGTGTGTGCAAGGTAGACGTAATTGTCAGCAATAAATTGTTATTTTAGTGAACTTTCATGTGTGTACAAAAATCCCATCACTGGGATAATTCATGTATGTAATATCTGTGCATG
This sequence comes from Zingel zingel, assembly GCA_023566125.1. NCBI lineage: Eukaryota > Metazoa > Chordata > Actinopteri > Perciformes > Percidae > Zingel > Zingel zingel. Next base: position 25,173,771 of record CM042315.1, read on the forward strand.
TACCGATGGTTTAGCACAAAAGCATCCTTAACAGACCTGGCCTGAGGCAGAGTGCAGTGCTTTACTGTACAGTAAGTGTGTCATCCATCTCATTCATTCTAAGAGCTCCCATGGGGCCCATAGCAATCTATGCTCCCCTCAGACATGTTCTATGTCTCGTCCATAAAGTCAATGGCTGTGTGGACAATAGAATGGGTTAATACTGTAAATGGTTGGCAGAGGATCACTGCCAAAAGGGCTGCAATACATTGAAAGCTTTGACTATGAGAAAAAAGTGGCTTGAAATAAGATGTGCACCCATCCATACATGACTGCATCCACAATCAGAGAATCACAGGTCCTGCTGACAAAGTAATTCCCTTACACACAAATACATTGTTTTGCTAGTTCAGTGCTCATGTTAGCCTTGACCTACAGGAACATGTGGAGCAGATGTGGAATAGAAGGTGTTGGGGTCATTTTCTTCTTTGTACATGGTCATGCTTAATATCCACATGCAAAGTTTTCTCGAAGATAAAAACCTTGAGAGAAATCAAAGCACACGCACACACAGGGTGTCACGATTCACCAACTGGAATCAATGTGCTGGGTTAAATGTCTAAGATACAGCTGCATCGATTCAAACTGCTTGAATCAGGGCAAAGCTTGGAGGGAATGGCAGATGAATCAATGCAGGCATTTCTGTATCAAAAAAGCCTGATAGGACAGACATGTCTTTTCTTTGCTTTTTTTTTTTTTTAAACAGCTAATAATGTCTTTTACTCTTTATGCTTCCCTCTCTTGTATCTGCCAGTCTTGTCAGCTCAGTGAAAGTTCAGATCATGTGTTGACCACCCCTTGCTCAAAAAAAGGAGGAAGGAAAAAAACAACATTGCATTCGGCTGCCCGACTGCCATTTATTTTGTCAGGGATTTTGGCCACACAGAATCTCAATAAATACTAACGTTGAATATTTATGATTAAGTTGTAAAAACCTGATTAAACTGGGATTCCTCATTATTCAACTATTCAGGGAACATTTACATGTAGCATTAACATAACCCATTTTAAGAGATGCCATGTCACACTATGTAGGAGACATAATTATTGCTTTCCTTTACCTGCAAAAATAAGTTATCAAAATGTCGCTCCATGCTCCAATTTTAAAACAGCTCTGTATGGTGGAGACTGATTACTGATATCAATGCATACATAAACCGGGCTGATGGATTACTCTGAGATGGTTTTATCCTTTTTTCTTTCCTTCTTTTTTTAAAAAAAAAAAAAAAAAAGAACAGGTGGGATTTAAAAAAAGAATCCTATAACTGCCATTAACTTCTGATCCTTCCTACTTATCCATTCCAGTGTTTCCCCTACCATTGTTTTATTTGATTTAATTATTTATTATTTTTTTTGTGGGGGGGGGGGGGGGGGAGATGCGCAAGATAAAGCTGTTTTCACACATGAAGGCAATTCGCTTCTCATTCATCGCCTTAAAAGTTCAATTCATTTTTTTACTTTACACGCAACCTTGCCCCTATTTTCACCTGTTGCTGAGTAACGTACATTAACATTCCATGGTCTCGTGAATGTAGCATAACTGTAGCAAGCTCCTTCGTAGTAACTAGTGGCAAAAAATGTCCAAGAGGAACAGAGAAGGTGACGAGCCTAACTAGGCAAAAATGTGTTCTTTTTTTCTTAAAAGCAACAAAATCAACCCAAGAAACAACTCAAGCAAAGCCAGCCTCTGTTGAGATGCCAACTGATACCTTGCAAGACCACCGCGAAGTGCTGGTCATGGTGCTCCATCAGGTCGGCGGTAGTTGGTGGTTCAGCTGCCGGAGAATAAGTGACTGTGAGCTCACAGTCAATCAAGCTTACGGCGAAAGCTCTGCGTGGAGCCTCCGCAGGACCATAAATCATCATCACATTGGATTGTATCAATAAAGGTATAAATGAAATTGTGTTGAATTATTTCCCTTTTATCAGAGCTACACACCTGTATTATAAACTTGCACAGTTGTGCCATTTGTTCGGCACAATCAGATGTACAAAATAGTGTTTGTTTTCTTTAATCAGCCAATGGAAAGAACAATGGCTCAGTGTGAGACATCAGAGCATACAGGATTGCCTGCGGCACAATCTTACTTGTATTTATCACAACACCAATCAGCAAACACACACAAGACAAACAGGAACAAAGAAGAAATTGAGAGTGAAACAAACAAGTAAATAACTTTAGAAAAAAGACAATGCGCCATGACAGAATGTAACACCCTCTGTCTGAGAACAATCAGGAAAGCTTTGGTGCTGTTGTCTGTTGCTAGCATTGATCAGACAGGAGATATAAAACAGGGCGAGAGCAGGGCTATGTAGGAACGTGTGTGTGTGTGTGAGAGAGAGAGAGAGAGAGAGAGAGAGAGAGAGTGTGTGAGTGTGTGTGTGTGTGTTTGTGTCTCCTGACAGTTACTACCCCATGCTGATTTGGCAGAAATAAATAGTCTAGCAAGGAAGTACACTTAAATATTCACCACAAATGACATATAATAACACCAGCAACAACAACAAACTCAGAAAAACATAACCATCTATACACCCACTGAATTCTTTTGTGTGGTGAGAAATGTGTTTTGTACGGAGCCCCCAAAGGGTCACGGCAAGAATTTTTTTGGGACTACTTTTGCGTTACCTCACATTATTTGGCGTTCCCTTGCAATAGGTTTTGCTATTTTGCTTTCATTCCTTTTGAGCCATGTCTATTTCCAATCAGCAGACAAGTGCAATGCCCTAGTATGAATAAGATCATTGAATTTGACTTTGAACTGGGCATGATGTTGATATACTGCTCAATAGGCATATTAATACTCTGTTTAAGTTATATAATTATAATTTTATTAATTTATAACAAGATAATGTGCAATGTCAGAGGTGTCGCATGTAGCGATGAACCAACAGACAATTATCAGAGAATCTGCAGCCCCCCTCTGCTTTAAGGAGCTTTAGCTACATTTTCGGTCACGCTTTCCTTTACGGTACTCTAAGAAGACGTTTCAAATTAGACAAAAACGAATATGTTCTTTTTAAGACAAAAAACAAACACAGTTATAACCCTATTAAACACCATATAACTTAATTAAAAACCACATATGAAATCATAAATTATAATAAGAAATAATGATTAAAAACACAAAATGCTACTTTTGCTTAAAGAAAAGAGGCTTTGATGAGCCCTGGTAACCAGACATCTCTTTCAAAACAAAGCATGACATCGAGCAGTCTGTATGGTTATACTGTAGCAGCTTGCATTGTTTTTAGGTCTTTAAATGCCAAGAAATGCCAATGCTCAGCACAATATAAAAACGCACAGCTCTGTGCTGCACACAAACAACTGGCATTGAAATCATTTAGAAAATTGTTTTTTATATGGACCATACGTTAGCAAATGTGTTTTCTTGTTAGAAATGTGATTGTAACAGGTTGTTGTATGGGTTTTGGCAGACACCTGCTGTGCCCTATTATTGGTACTGTGTAGTCTTCATATCGACAGAACACATGCACCGAATCTTTTAGTGGTACAGAGTATCGGACCATACCGGCCTACTTCCACCCCTGATTATAGAACTTAAACACAGATGAGTATGAACATGCGTACTGAGCAGTATATCAGCATAATTAATGCCCAGTTTAAAGCAAAATGTGTAATAATTAGATGATCCATCCAGAGATAGACAGGAGGATGAAGAAGAGTATTGCATGATGAAGCAAAACATATTGCAAGGTAACGCAAAAGTAGTCCCCAAAACACTTCTCGTCGTGACCTTTTGGGTGCTTCGTAGTTTTGCATAAGTAAAGGCACAAACAAATAACTAGTAATAACTGCTGTGTGAGGGTACAGGACAGGGGCGTAAAGCAATGTATTCATTACAGAAACACCAGCCCAGCCTGAGAGAGTTCCGCCTTGGTAACAACATGTTGACATGTTGTAAAAACAACATGTCACATTAGACACAGACCCCAGCAGAAGCAATTATGCAATCTTGCAGAGGACTTCAACTCCTTGCACTTCTGCTTTCAAAAGTTCTAACAAGCAAGAGTTGCTTAAAGATGGAAAAAAAAAAATAATTGGTGCAAATGTGACTGATCCATGTTTTTTTTTTAAATAAATGACACTGGTTGTAAAAACAAAACATAAAACAATACATATTAGTTCCTGAATGCCTGTTACTTGTTAGTCTGGTTTATCCACTAATTTAATTGTGGTGTAGTTAACGTGTTCATTCAGTTAAGACAATTACTTCATCAAGACTTTGCCATTCTCTACCCTCCAAACTAGATGAGCCAGTGAGGCTACACCATCAATTGCAAACCTGTGAATGTACTGTCTTCTGATGGGTATTT
>CM042315.1:25188147-25303147 GCA_023566125.1 Zingel zingel
TGGCTTTGGCGGACAGTGACCTTGTTTGCATGATTAGTAGAGCCACTGGGGCGTGATTGGCCCTGTTACATCATTCTCCCTCTCTTCTCTTCCTTCCTGTCATCTCTTATTTATTAATGTTATTCTCTTTCACTACCCCTTTTCCTTCATAATTGAAAGCAGTTTGACCAATTGTTTGATGTTTTCTCCCAATTATATAACTTGTCTTTTTCCAGGTGGTGAAATGAATTCTGTCTATGAAAAGCGTGGACAAAAAAGAAAGGCAATAGGAAGGTGGTGAAAAAGGCACACAGAAAAGGCAAGAAAATGTATGTACTCTAAATAGGAAACTACAAACGTTAAACTACTCTCTTTGTGTACCAGAATTGAAAAAGTACTTTTAGGAGGAAAAGGTCAGATATATGAGCAGTCTGTTGTGCTTATATATCTAAATGAGGAAGGTGGAGGATCTGCTGGGCTCATGCTTTAGAATAAGTTTGACAAACAAGTTAATTCTTTATTTGCTGCTTCAACACCTCTTCATCATAGCATTTTTTTGAATACTGAATCTACTGGGCTTGATCTCATACTGTAAATTATATCAGATGATGTTGAGTATCTTGGTATGTAAAGTGGTATTAAAACATACAGTATGTCTTACAATCAGTTCTAATTGATAAAAACCAAATACCAGATGCCTGACTGGTATGTTTTAGAGCTGTGCCAGGAGGCTTAGAGTGGACTGAGATTCTACCAGTAAGCTGTGCCAACAGGGGCAGAGCCAACAAAACACAAGTTAATGGTGTCAGAAAAGGGTTAAAGCCCCCTGCTCACTGACACATAGGTGAGGGAGGGAGAGAGCCGTGAACTGACTCGTTTGTCTCTACACTCCACCATCTGACATTCAGATTGTCAAAATATAACAACTTTACCAACATTACTTACTTATTCTTGAAAAAAGAGCTCAGTTCAAATAAGTTTGTCTTAAAATATTATGACTATACTGTAAAGATGTCTCCCTTTGTATCGATTTGTTTTTGAACAGTGACCCTAATATTCAAAAAAATCAACATTAAAAACATTTCTCATTGTTTATTGTATATTTCTCATTGTATATTGAGTGTTGTATGTTAAGCGCACAGACATCCTGAAATTGAAATGGAACAGCTGAGGTAATGATTTGAGATGGGTTGACAGCTAGTGAGTCAGGTGAACACATTTGAATGACAGGGGCAAAATGGTGCTTGGCGGCCTACCAGTTAGGGAGTCACCTCTGTCAACATGTGTGTGCGAGAGAGAGAGTGTGTATGCATGCATGAAAGAGAGGAGATAAAGAGTTTGAGTGAGAGAGAGAGACAGATTGCTTATGCATTCATGAAAAAAAGAATCACGAAACGCATCAATGCTGTAGGTAACAACAATGTGGAGGCTCCTGTTGCTAAGACTACGATGTACGTCATTAGGATTGATCATTTTTTTGCTACACAAAATCACAAACAACAGTCTCATTCAATGATGCAGTAAGAGATGTCACAAAGTGGGCTGAGTGGAGCAGTGTGAAAAAGACACAGCAAGGTGTCAGACTTTGAAGTGAAAAGTGGACAGGACTAATGAACATAGCGGAGTGTGTCTTATTCATGTGATGATACTTGATGTAGGACTGAGTGCACAGTGTGATGCATTTACATAAAAATAGAGAAAAGCCACTCTGAAGCTTTAGGGATGGGAATTAACGGTCAGTACTGTTAGAGTACCAGCCAAAATGTGTCCCAAGCACAGCGTCGAAACTGTCAGCCACCGTGAGGTGTCAATGAATGATAGCTCAGATTCTTAGTCTTGTTTACTCAATCTTTACCATTTTTTGACTTAAATGTAGATCGTAATTATATTGACTGAGATACTGACATGGAAAACCATGCTGAAAAATAAATTATTGTTTATCAAAATGAATTGCATTTTGTGGCCGGGTTAGCTCAGTTGGTAGAGCAGGCGCACATATATAGAGGTTTACTCCTCGATTCAGCGGCCACGGGTTTGACACATGTGAAAACAATGTGACACTCTTACCTATAAACCTACAGAAAACAGTGATCACCTGAGACAGAGATCAACTGAATCTGCAGCTCCCCTTGGCTTTACAGCAATATGCAGGTCCTTGTTTAGCTGTCCGGCCTGCAACTTTACTGTTTTGGTTTACTCTCACCACTTTAATAGTGTTGTTTTCCGCTGCAGCAGGCAGCCTTTTTCACTGAAAAAGTTCTAAAAACCTACTGTACACTGCCTGCTCAGCACCAAACAGCAGACAGATTCAGTGAGGGACTAGCTGGTAAACATAGTTGAGCATTTAGCAACAAAAAAACCCAGATATCTCTCATTAAGGAATTGGCAGAGAGCACACACAGAGCTAAAAGTCAAAGTGAGTGAATAATTTTCAGGTTGCCTGAAACAAAACTATAGATGAATGATAATGATACTCTGGAACTGCTGGATGTTTAAATATGCTACTGTTTGCCAACAAGTCTCCCGTATCAACTTAAAAGGTGATGCTATGTAAATGCTGTGTTTATAGCTCGTTACCGCTGCCCCCAAGTGGCAAAAAAACCCCAAAAAACCTTGTTGAAATGTTGAACCTTAGAACAGTGTATTACGATTTGACCACTCTATTTATGATGCAGTATGATTCCATTCAAAGGTGGCAAATGATAATACTGATTAATCACCAGGGCTTGGTAGTCCACTTAATGCAACCTAAGTGATATTCACGCTTATCGCTACCATTTTATAGATTGGCTACTTAGTATAAAGAATGCTTCTGTGGTTAAGACAATTACACGTCACATGTCCACCACAGGCTACTAATAACCACTAACGGACCTTTGGAAGCTTTATATAAATGGGAGGAGCGTGGTGCATAGAAACATTATCAGATGATTTCACAATGTAAAAAGGACATGTGCTGTTCACCATATCCAGTCTTTCCCATAGATAGCTTGAGACCAGCCCAGGTAGATAAAATCAGAATTTAATTTTTGTTCCAAACAATGGTGTATTTTTTTAAGAGCGCACACAGACCAGCTGTATCCAGCCCCTCCCCCTCGTGAAGTTGCGTGCCACGTGCATAACCTCTCTCCGCGGCAGTCTCCTCCACTCCACTTTATAATGGAGCTAGCTGACTAGAGCTAGCCGCTAATGAGAGCTAATCGTTGCTAACAGAGCCTTCAGTTCTCCGTGCCTGTATCCATTAACTGTATTTATGGACCCGAGCCCGAATAAAACTCTTACCTTCATTAAATTGGCTGGAAAAGTTTTAAACTACAACTCAGAGTTGTTTGAATGACTCAGATGAGATCAAAATGAGTGCAACAGGACATGTATAGTACAGAACAGTGTATTTAGGATCCCCAAAACATGGATAAAGCACTTTAAAAAACAAACAATGATCTAACCATCAAAATGAACAAGAATTAACTTTAGCTAGCCCTAGTCTTACTGTATATGATTTAATAGGAGTTAGGAGGAAACAATGTTGAGATTTATAATAACATAACTTTATGTATGGATCATAGTATAGTATTACAGGTATTTTATCTGCTGAACCGTTAACATTTTGGCAAAAAAATAAATAAAACTGATTTAATTGACAAAGCACAACATGGCTACGTTTTTTTTGTCATTTGTTTAAAATTGAACAAGCTATTTGTTGTATTTTAGCAAAATACTGAAAGCAGCAGAACTCAGTAGGCTAAATTTTAAAATATGTTTATTTATCACAAGTAATGGTAACATTATTGCATATTTTCCTCAAATTGTGCAGCACTAATAACTACCCTGAAATTGTGTTAGATGCATTGTCGCAATATTTTCATCTGTATAATCTGTTAGTCTAATTTGTTTAATACGGAAATAGTTGTTTCTTTCCAAATTATCTGATGTTATAGTCATTGTTTTAACCTTTGTTTGCTACATATTAGCCTACACACGGGCTGGACCGGCTATCAAAACAAAGAACAGAGAAACACAGATTACAACACCAACAGAGGGAGGGCGACTTAATTCTCTGCTCAGGATGCCTGAGCATGCATGCATGCATTACAATTACAATTATATATATGCATGCATTACAATTACAATTATATATATATATATATATATATATATATATATATATATATATATATATATATATATATATATATATAGACACACACACACACACACTGGCACGAGTGTCCAGACAGCCTGCCGTGTGCCAAATGTTTAATGAACATCAGCTGGCAGACCATCATGAGCAAACTCTGGCCCACACCACTGTTTGATGATTAGCTACAACACACGGGAATACACTGTCACAGACACACACTTTGAATCAATAGCTGCATAGAAACAAGACAGTGCTTTCAGTATATGCAGAGCTAATAATGGGTATATTCCCAAATCACACTGGTGAATAAAATACTTCTGTCCATTTGTCCGTTTCTCTTATTTTCTCTTTAGAACTAACCTTGTTACACTTCTTAACATCCGTTTATTTCTCCTTTCTAATTATTGTTGTCTCCCATATCTCAATTTTTCTTTCTCCTGACCCTCACATTTCAAATTTATTTTCATATTTCCTTTCATTCTACCTCTAAATACTATGTCTGCCATCTCCCTCCATTGTCATAATTTTTTTTTAGAGACAGACAGCTACTAGTCAACTGTGAAAGCCAAACAAAGAGGCTTTATTTTTCAGCAATGAGAAAGTAATCTATTTTGCAGTAAGCAATAACAGGAAAAGGGGACTCTCAGATACAAATAGGGCAGAGTTGCACGAGGGTCATTTAAGGTCTTTAAATTACTTAATTTGTAATTCATATAAGCACAAAGTCAACTTCATTGGCCATGTAAAATAATGTCCTAATATTAATTTAGGTTAACTGTTGTTTTAACAAAAGGGCCACAGAATTGCTAGCAGATTTGTGAGGGACAAACCAACCGACAGACATCCTCCCGGGAGCCATATTGCTAGCATGTCTATAACATAATCTACAACATTAACACAAATCTAACATATTATCAAAATTTAACCAAGTGCTGGAGTTTAGTGAATACACAATAGGGGCTTTCCGACCGGAGGGATTTTTTTGCAATTCTTAGAACTAAACGTTCCTAGAACACTTTCTTCGTCGTGTTCCGACAGGAAAAATTTGGGGATTTTTAAGTTCCTCTGGCCTCAGTAGCGTACTTTTTTAGCTCCTACTTCAGAGCAGGGTCTTTTCCCTTTTTCTAGGTGTACTTGATTGGTTGAACTTATAAGTCACGCCCACTGCCAACTCGGAACTTGCAGACAGAGCAACAACCAACAACGGGATATTTTTAACAATTTTCACCATATTCATCATTAAATTCACTTCTGACAACGTTTTAGGCGAGAAACTAAACTGTTTAGATTTCGAATATAGGCAGTCTTGCGAAAATTCAGACACCTCGCTGTAAGCTGGAGGTCTCTCAGACCGCTCTCGTAAATAAGAGGCTTTTATTTCGCCGTTGACAGTTTGTTTGTTTAAATATCACAACACATGTCCATCATAAGATTAACGGGAACCTGTGGTTAACTGTCTTTTCGGAGTTAAACTCCACAAGCGTGTACTGCGGCTCGCTGGCCGTCACACACACACGCACGTCCACAGCGCAGCAGGCAGAGGCGGGGTCTCTGTGTTGAGCAAAACATTACGTGAATTGCTACGAGAATTGACGTGCATTTAATATAGGAAAAGTGCACAAGTATTAGCATCATTTGTTGTTGTTGTATGTGGCGCTAAGGTCTAGTAACGATGCTATAAAGACCGTTGCCGTGCTTGCGTCACTCCCTTACCCCTCCTACCAGTCCCTATGGCCACTTGGCCAGTGGGAATGCAAACGGAAAAAAAGATTTTGGGGGAAGAGTAGTTCTTAGAACTGCTTAGAAGTGTACTTTTCCTCTAAAAAGTACAAGTACTATCCGGTCGGAAAGCACCTCATATTCAATAGCAGGAGGCTCTCCTACAGTGTGTGATAAAGCACTTTAAATGAAAACAAATGTGTATTTTAGGGGAAAAAAAGCTAAAAGAAGATCTATTTCTAACAAAATTGATAGATGTGTTTTATGTACTTGTAAAAATGGCTGTTAATGCCAAGCATAGACCCAATAGCTAACAAAATGATTCTGCCTGTAAGTTTACAGCCTAAAGACAGTGCTAACATCAAAACACTCAGCCCAACAATAACAGTTTAAGCTCACTAGCTAACAATAACAACTATCCATAAACACAAACGTGGTAAATCATATTTATGAGCCTGTACTGTCTTCATAGGCTCTCATACAGATCAGTGCTCTCTCACCCACATGGATGATTCAGTGATTATCCGATGACAATGAATAACAAATAAAATGATGTAACTGATGAAATACACTGCAAAATATATTGAATGCACGCTTATACTGGGATTTTCTTGATTTATATTTGGGCTGGACTTATACTACTTTATTTAAATGGAAAATGTTCTCAGGTGAATATGCCAAATGAATAAATGTATGAATTAATTAATTAATAGCATATTAAACAGACTTATATTGTGTGACCTATAAGATATATTGTCAAGACTCCGCTGTCGCAGCAGAGCCCTTGTATTCAATGGAGCTGCGCTGCAAGCCTGTGAAGAACTTGCCAGGCAGAGGGGAGACAGCAAGGTAAAACAACAATTACAGTTGGCATACTTTCACATCTTACTCTGTCAATTAAGGATTTATTTCGACCAAACCCGATGTGGTGATTGTTGGAAAGTAGAAATGTCTAACTAAGATGGTTTAACGATGAGTTAATTAGTTCAGGGATAGAGTGAACCTTGAATTCAGAAGGATTTCTGGATAATATAATATTAATTGTCATTTTGGCCGTCCAAAAACCAATCTAGCATACACTCAAAAGGTGAAATAAAGACTTGGGGAGGTTGCCAGCTGAGAAGAACAGAAGAACTAGATAGATATGGTGTGAATGAAGAGAAATTAGATACTCTGCCTGTGTTAGGCAAGTAAACAGCAGGAAGCAGAGCTCTGTGGGGCTCCCTGTGTTTCTGATTAGAACTGTAATAGATTAACCAGTGTATTCATTGGCAACGAAAACAACCCTAGCCGTAAACTTTTAACACAGCAGTAAAACCTTAACTTTATTTTAGCTTTCTACTGACCACCATTTTTCTTCTCTTTTTACACATTATACATTTTTTTCTATGTTTTGAGGTTTAGTATTTCTTCATCCTCACTCTTGTTCCAACTCCACCACCTCATACCACACACACACACACACACACACACACACACACACACACACACACACACACACACACACACACACACACACACACACACACACACACACACACACACACACACACACACACACACACAAACCTATTATCTGAAAAATTCAGCTTAGCTTCTGTGCTTAAAAAAAACCCTCTGTACTAGCAAGAGAAAAATATCTGGGCTCAGCATTAGGGATCAAGCCATCCTGGGAGTAAAACACCAGTGGCCACTGAATGAGAAAAAGTCACATTTTCTTGACATCAACCCTATTCCTTGAAGGTGAACCTCTGATAAAAAAAATGCATTTAGTTTGAAATCTATTAGTCTGTTGGGTTCTATTGGTTTTGAGGTGTATTTTCTTTCCTTTTTATAGCGGCAGAGTGAGAGCTCATCGCTATTACGCTGCTCTCCGGAGCTGTCTGGAGAGAGTGGTGTTTTAACAGCTCACAGAAACTTAACACGATAAAGTCTCTGGATTTTGTTTGAGATATGATGTCAGTATACATTTTGTTGCACAATCCCGATCCGCCATTAGCGTAGTATTGGCTTGGAGGGCGAACTTGGCTGGTTTACAATATTACGTTTACGTCACTGTCATCCTGAACGTCCCGCTGAACCCCGTTCAAAAATCTGGCAGTTCAATAAAGTGTTGGTTGATAGTCTATTTGAAAAAAAAAAAGGGAACACATAGTCAAATATTCATATTAAACAGCCAAATCTGATTCAACTTATACAATTCTGAGTTGGGTACAGCCCTAAAAAATAATGTCCAGAGTTAAGTGTAAATCTCTTTAGAGTTACTGCTCAAAGTTACATACTAAACGTTTACTTATATTAAAGTAAACCTGACTTACAGTACAGATGAAAGGCAGTGTATTGACTCATTTTATTCTTATTCTAAAATTTAGTTAGGGACTTTTCTCATAAACACCCCACACTGCAATCTTTTCAGTGACAGATAATATGAAATGATGAAGTGATTATCAGATGCCTGACATGTAGTAATCACTTTGAGAGTGTTATCAAGCATTTACGTTTCTCTCTTTAAGTCTAAAAAGCACTGGAACTGCATGTTTTTCTTGCAAAAAATCATTTCTCAACACACAACATTAAACTAAACTACTTGTCTTGTGCATGTTGCTGGAACTGAAGCTGGGACATGACCAACATACAATGAGTGAGCTGCAGTTTTTCTTAGTGGCATATAAACGAGATGTTCCCTTTTTCATGTATGATGCTATTATGTGAGATATTTCTCTCTGAAGGTCTCACAGTCTTTCTATTTAATGAGCCCTAATGAGAGGCTGTTCCCACATTGTTACTCAAACCATGTATACGTACGTATAAGCATGTACAGACGTGTTACATATATTGCATACTAGTAATCCTATTTAAAAATGTGAAATTCAGAAAAAAAGCCGTAGATGCACGTACTACAGCATATATATTAGGGGTGTAAAGATTCACTGATACGGCTACATCGATACATGGACCCATGCATTGGTCTAAATGGACCAAGATTCGGCCGATGCCCTGGTTCTAACGTTACGAATCGGTTGCCTAAAGCTTTGCTGTCAATTCAACGAAGCTGCTGCGGCAAAAGCTTCACCATTTGTGTGATGGCAGGGATCAGCCAATCAATGCCTTTGTTTGAGTTTGCTGAAAAAACGTGCCGACTAGACTGCAAGGTTTAGTTTTTGGGGTTAGCAGTGAAAGTGGCTGAGAGGAATGCATCGTGGATATTGTAAATTGTACAAGCTGCAGCCTGTGAGTCATTCAATCATGTGCGTGTTCATAAACATGTGAGACTGGTGTGTATATATATTAGGGCTGTCAAACGATAAAAAAATTTAAAATCGCTGAACTTCTATAGTTAATCACATGATTAAAATTCTATTATTTTGCATTTCAGAACAGTTATTAACAATCAAAAGCAATTTTAACCAGTATCTTGATTGGGAATCAAATGAATGCAAAGAAAGTTTACTTCATGAACTAGATTTTAAGATTTGTAATTATTTATTTACTGTAAACAAAAGAAAAATGTGTGAATCTGTCATTATTGCACAATTCATCCAAGTACCTAACTAAAAAACTAAAAATACCTATCCTTACTAGAGTCAATATAGTGTTTAGTAACTCCTAAATTATTTTGATTACTCACTGACGTCCAGTGATCACCGGTTAATGAGACAGCGTTTGCAGCACCTTGCAGCAGTTCCAGTGTGGCTGCTTTCTCCGTGTCATACAGGCTGTGTGGTGAAACTACTGTCCTCCTCGATGAGGTCAGAACATGCCAACCGTAGGTAGCACTTCTTTAAGATCTGAGTCTTCTACGATGCTGACAGGTCTACAGTTAGTTGCCACCCGTTTCGCAAGAACTGTAGTAATTTTTTGGGATTTGGTTTCATCCACAGGTCAGCAAGTAGCACTCTGTAGCATGCTAGCGGATAGCATCACGTTAACTGTACTACTATGTTTAGCTCCGTAGGTGGTAGCTCAAGCTTGACGTGCTTCGGTAACATTTTAATTCGGCTTTACACAATGTGCATATGGCTTTCGACTTGTCTACGAGCCGTCTGGGAGTTTTGGAAAATAAAAAGCGCCATTCAGGATTTCATTGCTGCTGTCTTTCTCCATCATGCCTGCAGCCTGCAGCAGCAGGATGTGTTAGGAGGAAGTGGCAGCTTGATGATAAGTAACGGTGCTGCAAAGGGTCAAAATAGTAGCCTGTTAGGCACGACGCAAAGCCGAGTGAAGTGTAAAATAAATTAATAAATGCCGGCATGCGATTAAAAAAAATTAATCGCATCGCGTCGGCCCTTAATCGCATTGCGATTAACGCGTTAACGCTGACAGCCCTAATATATATATATATATATATATATATATATATATATATATGTGTGTGTATTTGGGTGTTAAATATTGATGTTTATACAGTATGTTCTGAGATGTTCAGTTACATTAGCATAAAAGTAGCTGCATGCTAACGCTCCCAACAGTATTATTGTGCTCACATGTGTAACGTTACCCGCGTAATACTATACAGTATATGATTATTACTGGAGTGCTCACAATGGCTGTGTAACGTGGACCTATGTTTGAATTACTGTCTCTACGATTACAGCAGCAAGGAGGCTGTTTCATTTAACATTGAGATGATGTGTATGTTATTTAGTTATAGCCTACGTGGCTAGCTAAAATGTGCGGATGTCTTTTGATGCTTTTCTTAAATCCAAAATAAAAATCAATCAATAAATGATAAAAAAAAATATTTATGTGCTTTTCTAAATATCAAATACGAATCAAATGAGCAGAGACAATACAAGACAGCAGATGACGTTCATATGCTGAGGTCAAAATGCAGCAACAAAAGAACCAGAGACTACAATTACAATTAGAAGGTGTTCAAGTAGACTTTAAAAAAAACTTTAAAAATGCTAAATTGAAGCTACTAGGGCACAGTATTCTTTTAACGAGGTACGGCAGAATGGACAATCAACCTAGACAGAACCAGTAATTCTTGATGACAAGTAAGAGGAGTAACGGAAAAAGGAGAAAGCCATTATCCAATTAATCTGCTCTTAGAGAACATTCTCTATTTCTGGCTGGTAAGGGACAGAGCAGAGTGAATTTGCATAGTTGTGGCATACTGTGAAAACTGTGTTTTCTGTGTAAATATTTCTTCCTTAGTGCATCTGTTTGGCATTTTATGTTGTGGCTGTTTACTCTGCAGTTTAGCATATGTTATATACAGGAACACAGCACTTACGTAACACACTAAGACATTGTCAGAGCTGAATAGAAATTGTCAGAGCTGAATAGAACAGAAGTATATGGAGGAATTACAGCACTTTGTACATGTTCAGGCTCCAATGTCATTATTTTGTTCCAATATAAGTTGTAACTAAGCGCTTCACAGGTACTAGATGCCTCTAAGCTTAGGAGTATTTTGTCTACAACACAATGACTGCATTAACAAAAATCACTCTTCTTTCACTAATGCCATCAGAATAAAACATGTCTAACACAGCTCTAACCTTTTCGCATCCAGTGGAGTCCTGGATCGGTCCTGGTAGTGTGCATCATCAAGCGACATTATGAGCACAAGACCTTCTTTTTAAACAGAATTGTTGATCAGATTAATAACATTTTGAAAGCAAAACCACTTGCAATATACAACTTGCAATATAAAATGCTTAAATTATGTTTTGGAAACATTTAATGAAAATTTTAAATAAAATCATTATCTACTGCTGTTTTGTCGCAATAGATGCTGCACAATCAGCACATTAAAGACTGCCGTTAATTTCTGTCGGATATTTACTGTGAAAACTTAACTACCAGTAGCTCTTCTTCAACTTACCAACGGACTAGTTACATTTACAATCAATCGCCATGTCTCTTTTTCACATTTAGCCTACCTGAAGATCTGTACTCCATAGAATGAAAACTTTCTATTTCTTCCTCAAAAACACAGTTGACAGCCTTTCATGGTTCACAGCCTTTCACGGTTCAGGTTCCTTGCTGCTATTTTTCTGTGTAAGATGTACTTGGGTGGCGAAGAGCAAATGACAGCAACCTCCCTCTACTGTCTTCTATCTGACAAAACCGCCTAACAAATTAGCTTCTGCCGGCAAAGACCTTTCAAATAGGTCTGTAATTAAGCAGCAAAACCTCATCATAAACTAACAGTGGGGTGTGAATTAGGAAGAAAGAAAAAAGTAAATCGTCTGTAATTGTAATGTGAAGGGTTTGTAAATGATAGATTCAAAGGCAGCTCTTCCTTCCAAATCCTCAAATAATCAACACAGTTTAGTTATTTTTCATCAGTGTGTGTGTGTGTGTGTGTGTTCATGAGACGAAAGGCAAAAATGCCTGTATGTCAAAGTACGAGTGGAAACAGATCACCCATGAAATCTGCTTATCTGTGAATTTGAAATGTAGAGGTACTCAGGTAATCTGACACTTTGTTGTGTTTACAATTATTTATGGACAACTAATCTGTAGATGTGGTTTGGGAGGAGGAGACAGGGTGTTTTGATTTGGGATGGTTGGAGCAGCTTGACAGGTGCCAACAAGGCACTGTTCTCACATAATCTGTGTATGAAAAAGAGGGCTTCTATTGACAGTGTGATACCTTGAAGGTTTTGTGTCACTTCCTGTTTGCTTCAACTTCTGTGCTAACATACAGTACTATCACCATGACAACCATGCTGGCCCTGGGTTTGGAGAGCTGGTGATCCAGTAAGCTTTGTACTGACAGTGGTGGCGGAAGAGAGGAGAGAGGCTTTGATTGATGAGCAAGCTGCCTACCTCAGGCTCTACTTGGCTCTGACAGGGACAAAACAGCAGTCTGCTGCGCCTGCTACTGACATTTGTTATAAATCATTGGCAATTTCATCAGTCGAGAGCGAGAGACAGAGAAAGCCACAGAGAGCGGGGGAAGAGAGTGACAAAAAAGAGAAATAGACACCTGTCTCTTAACATTGTTTATTCCATTTGTTTTTACTTTGAGCTCAGCATCCTTCCCTTCTCCTTTTCAATTGTCCATCTTGGCCTTCCTCTATGTCTATCCAGAAACATATCAGCTTTGCAGTACAAAACCATATCACAAAGTTTAAGGTCAGGACGGCTTCACTCAAAAGAATTGTGCTGTAACTCACCTTGAAGGGTCAGTTCACACATATTACAAAAATACATTTTTCCATTTATGCCAAGTAATAATTAGCCATGCAGACAGTTTCAGTTTCATCTTCTGGGATTTGATAGCCTGACAAGCCAGACCCACATCAAGATGTTGGGTCTCACCATTGACCATTAAACGGTTGTCTTTCAAATTCTCTCTGCACGCAATAGGATAGTGCTACAACCAGGCAGAGCAACGAAGAAGGTAGCGAAGCTAGTTGACAGATTAAACTTTTGCCGTATCCGGTCGGCAAAACTCCGAACACATCTTCCTTCAGTGCCGTTCTTTGTTCTCTTCTCAAAGAAAATCTTAACTACAAGTCTTCCAGAAGACCGCTGTTCCCAGCTGCAGCAGCCATAAGCCCGGCTACCGACTCTATACACGATGTGATTGGCATGACCAGAGTTTGGTTTTTCCAGCTCGCAAGCCAACAGAGTGCCTAGACCCCCCTGGCTGCAAATTAATTTGCTGCCGCTAGGGTGCGTCTAGATTTCTAGGCTAGGGATTTGCCCCTACACCAATAAAATTAATGAAACATGATTTGTGTGGAACTTGGCCAACCTGACCTTGTGACCCTTGAGAGATAAGATTAAGTGGAAGTATATTTCTATTAAATAAAAAACGGGTTGTTGGTACAACGAAGCCCGTTAGTCTGTGTGTGTTTGTTAAATTAGTTGAGGATTGAAAAAAAAAACACAAAAACAATGTACCTATTTATGCTGTAGCTAATACCTGTATGCTGGATGAACACTATATGAGAAAAGCCAGGATTTATCAGTCCTGACAACTTGGTGCGATTACTTTCCCACCGCACACATTGTGACCATTTATAGTAAATTTTTGCAGGTCAGATACAAGTGAATTCGTGTCTGATGATTTCAAATATGGCATCATGACTTTCTGTAAACATACACGCCACTTTCCTGAAGCCAAATGGCGAGTTATCCGTATGCATTTTTTTTTTTTTTTATGATTATCTTTTTGGGGCTTTTGCCTTTATTTTGAAAGCGGATAGACATGAAAGGGGGAGAGATGGGGGATGACACGCAGCAAAGGGCAGCAGGTCCGATTCGAACCCTGCGCCGCTGCAGTACTCAGCCAACATAGGGTGAACGCTTTTACTGGGTGAGCTAGAGGCCGTCCCATCTGTATGCAGCTGATGTAAACATTATCGCGAGAACGTGCCGTGCTATCGCGAGAACAACGTCACACGTGTTAAAAAAAAGAAAAAGAAAAAAAGTTGGGTTTAAGAAAAGAACATTGGGGAAGACTTAAAAAAAATGGTTAATAGACGCCACACGCGGTACGCAATCCCGGCTCTCCTGGGTGAAGATTTTACCCATCCGCCACCCCAACCAACCTTCCTCCGTGGACTTCTGTCCTTTCATACTACTTGCTACAGCGATAATTCACACATAATGTAGGTCAATGGAGGCCAAACGGCGTTGATATTCACGCTAAAAAGTGATTATGTGTCTTGATAACACGCCAAAATGGCATACGGATTGGCGTGTCAGACATATGCCACTTAATGAGATCAGTCTGGCTCCAGAGACATTTCTTTCCCTTCAAATATTGTCTTTTATTTTTGGCACAAATGAGTTCAAGGCCAAAAACCCTTCTAACTGCTTGTTCATGCCAGGTTTCACTCTGCAGCTTTGTGTCACCTAAAAATCAGACACTTTTCACTTCTTTTTTTGTGCAAAACACGTACCTAGCTTTCTTACAACCAAAATCCATGTCTAGAACCTTATAGTGTGGGACCACTATTTGAACTGCATTGTACAGAGTGATCACTATATGTTAGTGAGAGCAAGATAGCAATTACAAGGATTTGACACTCGGAAAGTATGCACTAGGCTTAAAGCTATGCCTCGAGATGGAGGGGGTAAAAGATGAAGTCTATAATACTGCTTCCACTTCATTTGACAAACTAGTATAAAACAGCTAGGGCATAGTTGAAAGGGTTCCATAAAGAAATACACTACACACACAAACAACCTCCAGGCAGATACACCTCCATGTTTTTTCATCTCTATATTTCCCTCCACCTCTCTCTCTCTGTCTATCAACCACCTCTGAAATGTTGATAAAGCTGTATCAGAGGTGAGTTGGTCTGTAGTCATTGTTTGTTGATTTTTATTTATCTCTGTTTGGATCTTGAAAGTGGATCACTTAAGCATACTAAAGTGGATGTCAATTTCTTTACCCCCTTTCATCAAAGTATGAATCCTTCACAGTCTTGGGAACGGGGACAAAACAAAAGATAATGACATCCAATAAAAAAAAGAGATGACATAAGTAAGATCCAAACCAGTCATCTACAGAGCCAGTGAGAACTGTCAATGTGTGAAGTTGAATTTGCACATGAAAAGCGCAGTGGTTTAACGTTAAGTGTTTCATTATTTAATTCCACTACTCTTACCGGAGAACATCAGAGACTTTTCTCTTTCCCTGATCTATTTTGGTGCCCGTCATTTTCCCCCATCTAACATCTGAGACAGATAATTATCCATTAAAAAAGGAAAAAATGCTACATTTAGTAATTTCTTACCAAGCAAGATGTTTTTAAATGTGACACAGAGGAGTGACAAGCTTGAAGACCAATGATTATAGTAATTAGCTAGGAAATGCCATCAAGTCACCATGAATAGTTTTAGCTCTCGCTGACTTTTATATATTTATTTCAGAAGAAACAAGTCCCTTTTGAAGTTGAACTCTTTACAATGTTCTCTCTTCAAACTTAAACACACCCACGGTTCATTTATCCACAGTGACTTCACGTGGCTATTTTTCACAGGCACCCGTTGACTGGTCTTTGCATGTTTCATGAAACGATATAGGATCATCTTTTAGTTCTGCCCGTCTTTCTCACATACAGAGGCTTTCGCATAATAACTCACCTCGCTGATAAATCATGTCCCCTCTGCTGTAGCCCAAACACCTTACATTGTCAGAGCTCAGGCTCGCTGGAGAGGCTGATGGATGATTTACAGGCAGCCAGCCTCTTCTCTCTAAACCCTTCCTTGGTGGATAAGCCTTGTTCATTAACCCTCTCACACATCTGAGCCCATGGCAGGACAGCCTAACACTTACACTGTTATGTAGTAAGAAGAGAACAATGAGGAAAGGTGTTAAGGGGCACTTTAAGTGTGTGTGTGTGTGTTCTTACAGGGCAAATAAGGGTATTGGTACTCTCTTCTTAAAGCTTTCCAGTGTAGTCTATTCGCCGAGCTGAGAATCCTTGCTTACTCCCGAGGACCTCGTGTAAGAACCTCCTTCTCTGTCCTTTTCCCTTCTCTGTCCTTTTTCCCCCCGTAATCCTGAAATGGATGATTCCTAAAATACTTTTTTTAAGGTTGGTATAAAGCTGTAAAGCCAAATGTCTACATACAAATTACTGTAGGTCATAGCAATGGAGCCTATACTGTATGTAGTCGGTGTAGCTATGCCATAGACTTTGCTATATCTGATGCCTTCCTTATCAAAACTGTTCATTACATCGGGTCTATGCTGCCTAAAGAGATACAGTGTTTGAAATGCCATCTCTTAATCTGTAATGTTAGGGAAACAAAGCAAACCTTCCAATCCTCGCTTTAAAGTGAATGAAAGGATGTAACGATATATATTAAAAATTATACCAAAGTCTTAATTTTTATTTATTTAAAAAAAAAAAAAAAAAATTGGGGGGGGGGGGGGGGGGGAGAGAGAGAGAGAGAGAGAGAGAGAGAGAGAGTGTGTGTGTGTCTCATGTCACTCTTTTTTCAGTGTCACCATTTTATTTTTTTTCAACTTTCTGTCAGTGTTTAGGTATGGAGTGGAGGAGGCAAAGAGAGCATGATTTACATGTAATCAGGAGAAAAAGTCAGTCGTATGGACCCGCTAGCTCACTGCTCTGAAGCCTGGCATCACTACACAGTAACGTCTTCCATGAGTTCACCTGGAACTCCCAGACATCATGCATAGAACTAGTCTAGCTAAGGTTAACTTAACGCTATAGAGGTCTGCTAAAACAAGCGCTAAAGTTAGCTAATGTCAGCTATCGGAGCTAACGTTAGGCTGTGAAAGACAACGGCAGAGAGAAACAGACTTTACTTTTGGTTTGTGAGCTTCAAAAGAAGTCAGGAAAGCTGTTGCTGTAGATAATGTTACGGTAAAGCCACAGGTTGACTGGTCAAGCTGTCGTGCACGGCAACGGAGATGAGGCACTGTTTTTTCTGTGCTGGTGGGCGTTCTACGCTAGCGGTAGCTAGATAGCTTGGTTAGCAGAAGGCTGAATAAGGCATTTCTATGCGACCAAAATATCTCAACTTTTCTGAAGTGAAAACACAGTGAGAGGATCAACGTTCAAGATTAAAACACAGACAACAGCCAAAAACAAGTTAACGGGTATTATTAATGTACACAGTGCCATGGTTAGCATTGCTAATCCTCTGTCATGACTGACAGGTCGGTGTGTAGCCACACCCTAAAGCATCCCCTGCTTTATTGTCTATTTTAAAATAAATGGGACCATAATTTACTAAATGAACCTCATGCTCTATTAACAGAAAACTAGCGATTGAGGCCATAAAAACATTATGAATATGTTTATTGAGGTAATGAAACAAGTAAAATGATCATGGAAATGAGATAGCTTGCAGGTTTAAGGCACTTCCATGTTGGCTTCCCTTTTCAGGCCCGGAAGCTTCTTCCATTATTTTTACAGTCTATGATGTAAATCCGACTGAAGGGGTGACACGTGTTCAATTGCTCAAATTAGCAACCCCTAGCACTTATTGCAGGCATTTCAACAATCATGTAATGTCCCTTTAAATGGAGGTGTGACTTATCTTCCTCTGATCAGAAAGCACTTGAACATGCTAAATGTGCCCTTTGGACTTTTGTCCATGAAGGCCTATAGCCATGCCGTGTAAATAATTTGCGTTTGCCATGTGCTTTAGAAGAACAGCACACGGTATCTAATTTATTCACTTCTGAGCCAAGCCAAAAGATATATTAAAAATAAGCAAAGGACATGAGGACATTTCAGTGAGTAACAGCTACATATGCATGATGTCTTTATTTGCGCTTTTGACGAAAATTAAATGACTTAGTTCTGGCAATATTTAGAATATGTGCAACAGCAGCACAAATGGCATTACGAATGGAACTCAAAGTGAGAGTAATGAGGTACATAAAACACCAATACAGCCAGCTAAATCCCAACCTCCCAACTCAACCTGCTCTGTGTTTGTGCCAGTATCAGAACATTTTACACTGAAGAAGCAAATAAGCAATTTTCTATTATTTTAGCTTGCAAATGTGATGTGCATTATATCAAAACAAATGTTATAAATAATTGAGTTTGGCTGGAGATGTTCCTGCATGCTGAATAAAATCTGTGTATATGAGTGTGTGGCTGCCTGTGTGAAAAACGCAGAACTATCTGTGAAACACATTTAAACATCCTCTTTCCTCTTTGTCCGACATTGTAATTACCATTCACACTAGCCAGGCTAATTACCTCCCTGTTTAGAAAAATAATCAGGTTTGTACACAAATCAAGAATAGCCACAACGCCACAGCCTGACAACCAAAACAATAATCAAATCTATTGAGCATGGTTATTATGTTTTCCCCATTTAATAAAAACTTGCATTAATATTTAAAGTGATCAATTATTCTATAATTTAGTTTTCCAAAGATTATTGTATAAATCCTTAAATTATTCATTATATTGTGTCAATTATTTTTTTCTGTTGAATTTATTACAAATCCTAACCCCTATTCCCACTGGGCTAATGTGATTCATTAATTAAGAGTTATTAATATGGCTTGTTTACAAAAAACGTGTGTTACTGTCCCCCGCACAATGTTTACTTCTTTAGTAACACTGGATGAAAATTATTTGTACAAAAAAAATAAAATAAAAAAAAGTGAGAAATTCTGTGAGAGACAGACATTTCTTAACACAGAAGCTTTGGAATCAAAATAATAATTTAAAGAGGCACCCAAAGCAGGGTCAGGTTAGTCTTGCTTCCAACAACATGGACAACAAAGTTCCATCATAACGAATAAAAATGTGTGAGCTGTAATTTGCTCTTGCCTATTCGTCAGTATGCGTGTGACAAGCAGTTAAGGTGAAAGCAACAGTAAGAACTAATTTTCAACTATTCCCCAACATATGCCACTCCACTTTGGTTCTAAGGTTCTTCTAGAAATTGAAATAATGCATTCCTTTTCAAAAATAAAATGCTAAATGCGCTGTGGAGGTGGCTAAAATAAGGATCTCTTTTTCTGCAAGCATTATAAAAGATGTCATAATTTTACCACCTTATTGTAGCAGCAACACAACGATTAAAAACAAAAGCATGGAGAATTTACAGCAAGACAACATTACAACCTCAGGGTGAGCCATTCAGACAGTAGTTCATCAAATATGAAGAAAACAACTACAGAACAACACCATTTTTTTGGCACATATCCACTTATGTTACAAAAGTCAGTTGATTTAGGAAATCAAATGTTTGACTGTATTCCACTGGTTATATCGGTTGTTGAAGAAAAGTCAACACTCTTGTAACTGGATGTCTCAAAATCACAAATGCAGAATATGAAAAAAAAGCCTGGTTTTACAGCACTGAGCAAGGGCAAGCATTTTAAAATAATCTTTTTGTCCATGCCCTTTGCCAGCCAGCAGCCATTTCCTTGCCTCTACTCCTGCACGCATCTGCTTTATTGTGATGCTAAACAGTGAGTTTTGACATTCAGAAGGACCCTGCCAAAGGACATGCTAGTGGAAGCAGTAGAGAAGAGAAGGCCTTAATGGGTTCAACTGGAATGGAAAGCATCTGCTAGTCTCCACAGGCTGGAGGAGAGGGAAATGTCAAGTATGGTTATTATAGAGCAGACAGCAGCTCAAGGAATTTTTACCCGAATGAAAAACAGTCCCGAACAATGCATATGCACAAGCTACATCTCCACACATTAACGCCCTTACTGAGGCAGTGAAAGAACCCATCCAGACCCAGATGCACATGCTGGAGTTACGTGACACACGTTTACAAGCACATACAATACAAATACACATACACACACGTAGGCAATGCATCTACTTACTCATATCTGTTAGACACAAAATCTGCAGCTTTACTGCAACACTCTATTGCCAGTTTTATCTTGCCTACTTGGAGAGTGTCCTCACTAAAATTACTTCAACAAAACTTGATTTAAGTTACCCTCTCCTGAATGACAGGGAATATCACGTGCTTGTGAAGTGTTCATACATCTGCACACGTCCCGCAGTGAGTATTTCTTCGTTTGCTAATTTGTACCCCTGAAGATGCAGAATCAAAGCTAGTGCCAAACTAATTAAGCTCTTTAGCCCAGAGGCCAAAGACCCGACATGGTCCTGTGACTCAAGGCTGGGTGTCTACAAGGGGATGTGTGTGTGTGTTTGGTGTGTGTGTGTGTGTTTGGTGTGTGTGTGTTTGGTGTGTGCGCTGAAGTGAATGCATGTGGCTGTATGCAGTCAAACGTGAGAATGAGTGTATGGGCATAAGAGGGTGGTACAATAGCAGATCAGCCAAGCCCAAATCCCTCTCTATAAGGGGAATCCAGCATCAAACAGATCCTGCTGCCTAAGGGCTGGCCTTTCCGCTCTGTCAGCATGGAAACTCCTGTCGCTGCACTGAGAGCTTCTGGATCAGGGAGAAGACACATAGCAGGTGGAGTGGCAGCAGAAATGACAGCCAGAGAGAGACAGAGAGATGAGGCAGTTTGGAAGAATGGGATAATTTTATCACCACAGACTAAAGTGGCCCTGGGAATCATCAACAACAGGAGCCTTGGTGTTTGTTTGTATTTCTGCATGAGTATGGTGCACTGGAGAATGATACCTGGATATGGGGCTGTTTACAGATTGGTTATTGCAGGAAGGTGACTAGAATTTTGAACCACACATTATCTCCTTTCATCACTCCTTCCTAAATTCTCTGCTTTGCCTCTGAGTCAAGACAGCTTAGTGGCAACCATAGCAACACATGCTAACAGAGATGTACCTCTTTTTGCCAAGGCCTAATGTGACCAGTCACAAATGTTAGCCTGAAGCACAAAACCAGACAGACAGTCTACTGAAAAGATAAACAAATAAAGAAATAACACAAATGTGTGACAAGACGCAAGCTGTGAGAATGGGAAAATGTAGCTATAGCACTTTTGATGCTCCTTCACCAAAGGTATTACCACAGAGACAGAGCTCAAGTGCCTCCCTTTGTAGAGGGCATAGATATAAAGGGGAGATAGTACTCCTTTCCCTCCCGTAACAACAGAAGTTCATATAATCATCTCCCTAGCTCTTTCTCTCCCTGATGGCTTCGTAATATGGCTGCTGGCGTTGGTAAATGTGGGAGGACCAGGAATGTGTGTGGCTAGGTGATAAGGCTGCTGTAAAATTTAATTAGCACAAAGCCATGCTGAGAATGACTTCATTTCTTACTGCATTATTAACTAGGCTACTATGTAAGAGCCTAGTCTCAATCAATGTAGATAAACGGTTCATGTGGAGAAAGTGAGAGAGAACGAAAGACAGTGGGTGAGACGGAAAGAAAACAATGACACATAAGTCCTATAAAAACTAAGATGTGTATCTAAATCAAATCACTGATAAAGCTTCAACATTTTTACCCATTGGTTTTCTGCCTCTGTTCCCTGCACATAGGGTGTGTATCAAGGCAGGCAGAAGAGAAGACAGTATGCATGTGAAAAGAAAAGATGAGGAGGATTTCAGAAGCCGGCTGAATAGCAATCCTACATTAGCAGTTTCACCTATACTGTTTGGGGCCTGAGCTGGTGTGAATGGGCTGATTAGGGTCCTTGGCTCGACAGGCTGAACACCAGTTTCCATTTCACGATCCACAGCCTTTATTACAGCCCAGCTTCCTCATAATCCAGCTAAAAGTGGATATCTGAGGAGCCTGATCAGCTTAGGACTCAGCTAAAAATGTTGGATGCACGGCAGAGCGACATTGAGCAGAGTGCAGAGGTGTTTGTTATCATCTGTTTTTTATTAGGACTGAGTGGGCACAGTTGAGCTCGGTGTCTGTGTGTGTTTGTGCATGCATGTGTCCACTCTACTCTCACACTGACCTCTCCAAGCAGTCAAGTGAATATATTGCACACCATTTCACTTTCTCATCTTCTTTCATTTAGGACTGGGCATGGATTACAGAGATTACAGTTTTATGAATAAGGCTTTATTTGCTAGATTTGTAGAGAAGCTTGCCCTCTTAGCATAGGCTAATGCAGTCATTATTAGTTTCAACACAATTTGATGTGTGTGTGCATCAAATTTTAACACGTTTTATTGAAAAAGGCCGCTGAATCAGGAAGCAGGACTTCTATAAAAGCACAAGTGGGAGCCATTAAAAGGCATTTTTCATTATTTATGTCCGTGCCTCCAAGGTAATGAAACAAGTAAACAGCATCACAATCACTCCGACATGGAAAACCATAATCTATAACCAAATGTTTTCAGAGAGAAACATATTTCATGTTAATTATTGTCTGTATTACACATAGGGCGCATGGTGTCTTTGCAAATAAATACCATTTAGTTATCCCAGGATAGACACTAGGAGGTGCATTCAGGCTAATGGTTAGAGGAGAGGGCCTGGAAGTTGCTGGTTCAATCGCCAGAGCAGTATAAAAAAGATATGGGACAATTAATCACCAACTACTCGAGTAAAGCTGCTAAGTGGCCAACAGATCTAGGTTTGGGTATCGTTTGTTTCCCCCCCCGATACCGGTGCTAAAACTTTTTAAATGGTGCCGGTGCCTAAACCGAAATATATATAATATATTTATAATGTATATAATATTAAATATAAAAAAGGAGCACAAAACGACAGTTGGCGACATTAAAGAACGGCTTGTTTATTGCTAAGGCCATATGGTAAAAATTAAATGATTGATTAATATTGTAATAACAATAACTTACAATGACTTATTTGACCAGTAAATTGCTGGTAAACGACAAAAACAAGCACCAGATGGGTAAGGGTATTTTACAATAACTCTGAATGCACCACAAGGCTGGCGAGTTTATGAGTAAACGCACCGTCTGTGTTGTTTTTCCGACAACAGCAGTTACGTCACGGTGTTGGAATCCTCTACACTGTAAGACATTTCATGGTAGTTTAACTTGGAAATGCAAGTTCACCTGCTGCCTTGAAAATCGAAGTTCAGTTCAGTCGACCCAATGAATAAATGCAAGTTTAACTTTCAAAAACTCATAAAGTTGAGTTCAAAATCCACAACTTGTATAAGCTTGTTCAGTTAAAAATAAGAAATAAGTAGACATAACTAAATGGGTCTGTAATGTTTTACAGTGTACAGGGAAATACAGTCACACTTTACACCGCTTAACGTAAGCGGTCAGCATTTTAACCACTGTGTTTAATCCAGTTACTAGCTAACGGTAACGTAGCGTCCCGTGCAGCTAGAGATGCACTGATTGACCGGCCGGTGACCGGAATTGGCCGATTTTCATGTGACCAGCCATGACCGGAGACCGGCAGGTCAGTCTGATATATGCCGATTTTATGCCGGTAAAATGCACTCGGGCGCCACATGATAAACATCGCGCAACATCAGCATTGCACGTGCACACGCACCGCCGTTCCATCAGCTGTTTATGAAATGTCATAAAGTCGTAATTATACACGGCTCTGCAGAGCCGTTTGCTCTACTGATCTCATTCGAACTGTCAGCCGCTCTCTCTCTCTCCCCTCTGAGGCTGAACAACTGGAACAGGAAAACCGCACTCACAGCTACAGTTTATCGGAAAATAACATTGGGCACGGCACACTGACTTTGATGAATTTACTGTTTATCAGACACCAGATGAGACAAGAAGCTAACATTAGCAAACGCTGCGGTGACAGTCCCTGTCTCTGATGCCCCGCTGCAGGAGACTGTGTGTATTCCTCCGACACGCTGTATTAACGTTACGGTTTAAAACGTTTTCCAGGTTTAGTGGGGGATGCATACCACTCCAAACCAACATTAAAAACTCGGGCACTGAAATGAGGAACCAAAATTTTCATTCTTATTCGGTCTCGTTACTACTGTTTATGTCGGAACCGGTACCCTACTGACACTGCCCAACCCTAAACAGATCAGACTGTATTGTGCTGGGCATTCCAAAAGAGAAGAGCATTGTTCTCAGCAAAACTTGAATTAACAGGTTAAAGGAAATATTCCCTTCATTGCTCTCTATATCCCTCAATTACTATTCCATAAGTCTCACTGCACAGGCTGTACCTAATTGCACTAGCCACTTTGTTAAGGTGCCCTCTTGCTCCATCTGTTCAATGCATGTGTGCATAGACTCAAAAAATGTGCGTGCACACACACACCCCAAGTGCAGCACCTCAGACAGACGGACAAAGGCAGGTCAAGGTACACTTTCCCATCTGGACAGCCTTTGTCTACAAGAACAGTTAAACATCTAAACCACCAATCAAGTGTGGCAATAAGTGAGGCGCTGTGACTCTGAAGTGGCCAGATGATTGTGGACATGAATACAGAGAGCAGTACACCTGTCCAAGTCTTAGACTCAGCTAATGGCCCGACCCTAGGCTGGCCTTTAACCTTCTGCCTGCACATCATTAAAACACAGGGTTTAAGATGACAATGTCTATGCGTGTATACATGAGTGTGCATGTGTGAAAGTGGGGGAGTGAGCACTCTGTGTTCAGGAACAGAAGCTCTTTGGCAATTATCTGTCACCTTAATGAAAAATGCACGGGCCATATGTGATGTGTGGATGATATATTATGACCAAATGCAGATAAATCAGCAACTTCTACTTTACGTTTTTGAAACAATGACGTGTAGCATCAATTTAAATAGATCTTGGGACGACAGCGTCTGTGCTCTTCTTTTTGTCTTGGGCTCAATGAAAGGATTTATTAACCCCTTATTTTTTGCCTATGTCATGTCTGGGGGAAAGCAGCAAAGCAACGGAAGAGATAAAGCGGTGACAAAACAAAGTAAAAAAGTAAAGAGTAGACTGAGGAACTTTGGAAGGATGGGAAGCTTTCTCCCATAATTGACATTGACATCAAGAAACAGAAATGTGAAAGAGGAATGAGAAAGCAAACACGCAATCTGCAGGATACAGTAGTCTGCAGTGGAATCCACATATCACAGTTTATAAGAGGCCAAATCAAAAAGGCAAGCATCTAACAGCAGATTCCACTAGAGTATCCCAGCCCCGGGATAGGAAGAGTGACTGACTCTCAGTGCTAGTTTTTCACAAATGTCTCACATTTGAGCATACAGAACACACAGAGATGAAGAGATGAGGAAACAAACTTCCTTTTTTTATCTACTTTTTTTTGACTTTCATTTCAACTTCACACTCTCCCCAGTTTCATCTTTATTACTGTGCAGCACAACCTTTGAAAGACATGGTGGGTTGAGTCTCAAATTAAGCCAATTCCTATTCCTATCTCCTACTACAATTCACACCTATACCTATCAAGCTATTTAAAGTATGCACTGGATAGCTACCTGCATGAGCCAAAGATCCCAAATTATATACACAAACATAAATTCTCCAAAAAGGGTCATAAAGTTGACTCTGCAAATACATTAGGGATGCACTGATTGTGAAATACTGGGCTGATATTTATTTGTTGATGTTGTGTTGTTTCCCCTTTTGTGACAGGTAAACAAAGAAATCTTCATCATAAAAAAAAAACTGAACAGTCTTAAAGTCATTCATCCCTTTATTACACTTTCTTTGAATGCTCACAAATTTAATCATACAAATGTATGAAACAAAAAACAACACAAACATCAGCCCACTGCCATCAGGGAATGTCGTCTTATTTTCCGATGGCAGATGGCAGTCAACAAGGCGAATATCGGCTGATACCAATGTTCTGCCGATAAATCGGTGCATCCCTACAATACATAGCACACAACATCTCCAATAACTAGAGGCTTGGTTATAGGGTGAAAACCTTTATGCTTTCAAGTGCAAGTAGGAAAAAATAACTCCTGTTTCCATTTGGTAAAGGGGTTCACTGACTTTGTGAAGTGACCTTTACATCAATTTCAAGCTCTAGTTCAGAGCTTTATCACACATGATAATTGTTAGATCAGGTTTCTACATCTGAAGTAATTGCTCCTAAAGACAGAGACATTTACTCCTTCACAGATATTGTTCCTCCCCACATTCTCTACATAATGTATCACTCCTTATAAAGGGCATTATCGCACATACATCCAGAATATCCTCTGGCTTGAGCTGTCTTACACACTTAGATTATCACGCTCTTTCAAAAAAAAAAGAAGAAAAAAAAAAGTGTAGTTATATGATACGATACCCTACACATGTACATGCACACACATCGGCAGGGGTGTCAGTAAGGCTGTGATGAGTGCTTGCTTAGAAGGCTGAAATTACCAGACAGAGCCTGGAGAGATGTTTTCAGAAGGACACAGCTAAAAAG
This sequence comes from Zingel zingel, assembly GCA_023566125.1. Classification (NCBI taxonomy): domain Eukaryota; kingdom Metazoa; phylum Chordata; class Actinopteri; order Perciformes; family Percidae; genus Zingel; species Zingel zingel. Next base: position 25,214,648 of record CM042315.1, read on the forward strand.
CTATTGCTGCTTTAGAGATTCAATTTGCAGATTCAAGTCTCTTACACCTGTGTGGCTAACCACCATCGATCTATCATTCTGTGGAGCCCAATCCAATTTAGAGTGTCGAGGAGCCCAAGAGCCCAGCAGCCTTATCCTAACCCCGGCCACAACCACCACAAAGCCTGCTTACCTTCATCCCCTAAAGTCTGTGGGTGTGTCTGTGTACTTTTATGTGTACGTGTGTGTGTGTGTGCTGAGGGAGACTGCAGACCAAGCTAAACACCTCAGCTGCTGGCTCATGTTAAACTGTGCTGAGCCAATGTAGGGGTAAGGGAGGAGAGGACGGACAGAGGAAGCAGGAATTAATGCTGTGAACCCAGGCTAGGATTTCAAAGAGTACAACAGAAGGAGATCAGGAAGGAAGAGGGAAAAGAAGGGGGAACAATGCGCACCCCTTGTTTTGCAGAGGAGTAGACTGCAAGGAGTCTACAGTATTAATTATATTTTATATTGCATGGCAATCACGCTCATCATGACTACAAAGCACTATAGCCATAATCAAACAACTCCACAGTCTCATCAAAGTCTTGCGATGGGGAGCACACTATCAGCCATCTGATTTGTTTCTGCAGACAACAAAACGTGCACCACTGCAGACAACCAGTCTCCCTTGGTGCGAAAGCTTAATGGCACCATGCATGTTCAGATTGACCATTCCAATCTTTCCCCATCACCACTAATTACAGTATCTTCTGGCACAGATGTTTCCGTTTTTTTTTCCTCTTTGCTGCTTCACTGGAGTGTAGCAACACCCCTGAGATCAATTATTAAAGGGTATTTAAAACTGTGAGAAAAGGAGATTTTAGGGTGGTGTGAAAGTGAAAGCAGCTGTTTAAGTGCTTGTGCCGTCGAATAAACTTCATCACCTCCCAACTAAACAGAGAGCATCCTGTGGGTTTCACTCACTCCAGCGACTAAACTCAGGGCAATTAAGGCATGGATCGCTGTAAGAGAGAAGGAGATGGGAGAGAAGAGGTGCGGCAGGAGAAGTGGAGAGACTCCATACCAATAACAGGCAATTATGTTTGGGGAGGGCCATTGTCAGGCCATGAGAGTATAGAAGAAGACAGCGGGGATATGGGATGGTAGGGAAATGAGGAGGAGTGTTATTTAGGAGGCAGATGGCAGAGAGGGGGAAATTAAGATGAATGGGCACTGAGAGGCCTGAGCTGGTGCTGGGGCTGGGCAGAGAAAAGTAATTAGCTGTGTTTGCTCTGGGAGGCTGGCAGTGAGTATGATGCCTGCAGTGACAGGCTCAAGCCTTGTGTTTTATTGGTCAACAAGGCCATGTCTGAAGTTGCCAGCAGGGGGGAGGCTGGGCTAGCAACCTTACAGGACCTTCTTACCTGTACAACCCACCATGGGGTCTTTTTAACAACATGGACACTGAGCAGCAGCTCATTCACACACACAGTAATTTCTTTTTACTCTAATCCCCTGTTAATCTAACATAACTCTGGACGGAAACACACACACACACACACACACACACACACACACACACACACACACACACACACACACACACCTGATATTTTTCTCTCTCCCACATTATTCCGTAGCTTCACCGTTTCCAATTGGCTCTATCTTTCTTCCCCACCCCATTTCTCTCCATTTCTTATGCTACAGCCTATCTGTCTCTTTCCTCCCACCCTGTATATCTCCCTCCCCCTCGTCCCTTTCCAATCTAATTTCAGATAAGTCGTAGCAGAACAGAGCAAGGCCCATTATCATTGCCATCAATGATGTGGGTGGACTGAGCGTGAATAATTTTATTCATGTGTGCCTGTACCCAGCCCACTGGGATTCCAATTACAAATAATAAGAGGTAATAGGGTTACAGCATAATTCTTGAAGTGCATCAGTAATGATTGTAGAAAACCTTTGACAAGAGAAGAAAGCTGTTGATTATTTTAGCGAAAGCTAAATTTCTGTTTACAACTGCAAATAATATAGGGCATTTTAATTTGGTATAATTAGTATCCCATCCAATCTTCACTCCCAGGAAGCCATACAGTTAACACATCTTGCCCATTTTACATTAAAATATTAACATGGAGTTTCTAAATGATAACACTAAACACTTGAAGTTCTTGAAACTACAAGTGGCTTGCATCTAATTTGTAGCACAGCATTTAGTCCGGTTGTTTGATCTTGGTGCACATGCCTCACCACACTTCAAACATGCAGTACATAGGTCAGAAGTGAGAAATTCAGGACGAGAAAATGTTATTCTCTCCAGAAAATAAATACATTTTACTGTAAATTTTGATCTATAGCTTCCTTTATATATGTAAATAAAAATGTCTAAATGTGAAAGATCCCAACTGTATTCAAAAGCATAGAGTTCAACTCAAAATACTGCAGTTACTAAACAATTTAGGAACCTTATCAAACTGAGCTGCCAGATCAGCCCACACACTGCTTTCAAAGAACCTCAACCTGCTTCTCTCACAGCTTGTACATCACACTGCCTGTTTTAGAAATGGCCTTTCACACTTTTAGAAGGCACACACAAGGTCACAAAAAGGCAAAAGGACAACTGAAATGGTAAAAAGCAGGACATATGAACTGTTGAGGGGAATTTGCAATACATGCAACAGATGTTTACGACTGGCTTCCAAGAGCAGATAAAAGACAGAGCTGAGCATGCTTGAGGCTTTAGTTTTATTTGATTTGCTTTACCATGGTTAACAGGCCTGAGAACCTGGCGGAAAGAGCTGGGGCTGATCATCTGCTGCTGGTTCTCTGTGGAGGGCAGTGGACAAATAACGCAAACATATCTTACAGTACTAAAAGGGATTAAAAAGATCATGAGGAGGAATTCACAATCTGGAGAACAGCTGGGAAGAAAAGTTCATTAACAAGAAACACTGTGTTAAAGGGCACAGCTGTCAATTGCCACTAAGGTTCAATGAGTACCCATTCAAAACATGTACATAATTCCTCATTTTTGATTTAAAACTAGGTGTTTATTACTTTTTACTGAGATCTAAACATCAAATAGTTGTAGTAGTAATGTTGTCAGGCTGAACATTGTGCTGCTAGCAAACGTGTACAAATAAAAAACTAGTGTATTTTGCAAGTGACTTAAAATGAGAGTGTATGGAGCAAAGGCATGAGAAGTCAAGGATGGATTCAATTCACTCAGCTTTTTAAAAACAAAACAAGAAAAATATACATCCAGTTGGCAGGGTATTTGTGGTTTTTGCTCATCTGACTGGACATTACCCACATTTTTTCTGCACAAAATGTGTAATAGGTTTTATGTGTGCATCTTTGTTTGTGAATAAATGTAGGTAGAAGATATAAGACTCACCTCTGGGTCTTGGTGCTCTCTTCCTGCGGTCTCTAAAAGCAGCTCCTGACTGTAGGGCTTCCAGCAAACTATCCATCACACCTGTCTCATCATTCTCTGAAAAACCCAAGAAGAAAACGAATGAGGGGGTGTTGGAAGTAAGAAAAAAAAAAAAAAACTAAATCAGATAAAGTGCACTATTCTTCTAGTGGTGAGGTTTGCCAACTGATTGCAAGAATTTAGAACTTACAATGTAGGGCTGTTCCAAACGATTATTTTTTAAACGATTACTCTAGCGATTCTTTTTTCGATTAGTCGACTAATCTAACGATTCATTTTTCAATTAGCGATTATTTTCCCATTGCTCAAATATTAACAATTTACACAAAACAAATTTCTAATCTCTATTTATTAAAATGGTTTAACACGGCACTGTTTAAAATGAATTTGTAATGCAACCTGAAGCCAGATGTAGGCTATCAATCCAACAACAAAATAAAGTCACTTTCAGGAGGAATACAAAAATAAAAACTTAAAGAAAACAGAGCAAGTGCAAAAAGAGTAGCCTGTATTGCTTTTTTTAACAGTAGGTAAAAATTAATACGCTCTTGTTTAACATCCAAGCTCTTCTCCCTTTAATCTTACAGTAAAAAAACAAAATCCAACATAAGGCAAGTTGCAGAGTGTCTAATATAACAGTCTGTAATCGACTGGGTCACTTATGATGATGGTAAACCAAATCAACGAACTAACGTACCGTTGGGCTACTACTGGGAACACATTCCGTGTCACTATGTTGATAATCGCACATTCTTGGGAGTAAAGCTTAGATCGGGCACAAAAAAATCAAGCCCGACCCTATCCGAGCCTTTGCACGTTGTGTCTGAGCCTGGCCCCACACATTAACTAGAATTATGAGCCCAAGCCTGATTTTAACCTGACAATTGTGGGCCGTTATAACTGATGTTATAAAGGACTCGTGAGATATCTGAAACAATCTGGCTTGGTTGCGCAATTATCGAAGACAGCGCTACAGATGGGGGAGACACGATTTACCACAGTTTACCTCACACTCAAGTCAGTGCAGGACATATACCCAGAGCTACGGGAGAAGCTGGAGAGGCATATCTTTAAAGTAATGATTAAAAAAACCCACAAATGCTTGATCAAGGGCCCGGCACGGCCCGGGGATAGGAAATATCGTCCCGGCCCGTGGGTCAAGTTCGGGCTCGGGCAGAGAATCTAAACTCTACTTGGGAAGGAAAGGGAGCAGAGCAAAAAGATGAGCAGATCTTACGGTGTTTTGCTGTTGTTATCCTGACTCAGTGATGCATTTTACAAAGTCTACAGACTACCACGTTATTGTTGGCATTAAGAGTAAAATACTCCCACACTTTGTTGAACTCGTGAGGATTTCATACTTGTGCTGTTGATGGAGGCAGCACCTTTTTTTAGATTTCTACACGTTGATGCATTTACGTAAGCGACTACGTCGACGAATCGTCCCAGCCCTATTACAATGGCAGGTCAAACGCATAATGTGATAAATAAATGAAAATAACCGCCTTGCGTTTGTATGCCTCTGACAACCAATGCAGCTGTTGCAGTTTACATCCATGTCTGTCCAGACTTACATATGTAGTGAAGGAATTTAATAAAGAGGCACAGAAGATCTATATAATCACTACAGTTTCAAGGTGGGCACCCACGATTAGTGTCCCCAATTCCGTATCTGACCAAATGTGAAATTAAGTCACAATCTCCCCCATCTGTTCCTGAGTTATGGCATTGAATGGAACGGCCATAAAAGCCGTTTTGGGAAAAATTATGATGTCACAGTGAAGTTCTCCAGTCGCTGGCGGCTGGCTAGCTTGCCAACAAGCTTGGTTCTTCCAAAGTGTCGGTGATCAAAAATAAATGTCTTAATCCAGGCAGTATTGTACCAGAGAGTATTAAGTGATTCAGTTCAATTGTTGAGATCCAAAATCAGTATTAAAAGAAAACAGTCCAAAGCCGAGCACACAAGCGAAGCCGCTCGTTGACCTTTGACCTTATGGATAGTAAATGTCATCACTACATCATTTTATCCTATTATACATTTGTGTGAAATGTTGTCATAATTAGCGCAGGCATTCTTTGATCATGGCTAAAAACAAGTTTTGTGAGGTCACAGTGACCTTGACCTCCAAAATCTAATCAGTTCATCCTTGAGTCAGATGGATGTTTGTGCCAAAGTTGAAGAAATTCCCTCCAGGGGTTCCTGAGATATTGCGGTCATAAGAATGGGACGGACAATGTACGGACAACCCAAAAACATAATGCCTCCGGCCACGGCGAGTGAGGCGGCATAAAAAGCCATTAACAAGGACCTGCTACAGTTGTGTTCAAAATAATAGCAGTCCAACATCACTAACCTCATAAATCAAATTTTTTTGGTAGAAGTGATATTTCCACATGGCAAATAATTTACTAGTAAGTGTTGCAGAGTCATAGAAAACCAACAGACCAAACAGTCATGACATGCATGCTGCTCATTCTGTGTAAATGAATCTGTAATTGAAAGGGGCATGTTCAAAATAATAGCAGTGTTGTGTTCAATTAGTGAGGTGATTGATTCTGTGAAGAAACAGGTGTCAATTATGGCCCATATTTAAAGAAGGAAGGAAGCAAATGTTGTGCATGCTGGTTATAGTGCATTTCACACTGAAATACTCTGCAAAATGGGTCGTTCCAGACATTGCTCTGAGGAACAGCGGACTTTGATTAAAAAGTTGGAGAGGAAAACATATAAAAGAAGTGCAGAAAATAATAGGCTGCTCAGCCAAAATGATTTCAAATGCCTTGAAATGGCATCCAAAGCCTGAACAACGTGGACAAAAACGGTCAACTACCATTCGAATGGATCAAAGAATAGCCAAAATGGCAAAGGCTCAACCAATGATCAGCTCCAGGAAAATCACAGAAGACTTAGAGAGGAGACACACCAGCCCGATAATCGGCCGTCGGACCGTTTGGCGAGGTCGGTGACTCGAGTCTGTTCAGTGTGTTCCGTGCCGTCGTCTGTCCGAGGAGCCGTCGGCCTTCATTTGGGCCGACCCAACATGTTCAGTCGGAGACGGGGCAGTCGGGACTCACCCGGAAATAGGGAGCGGATGAGCCTCTCAAAATCTGACGGAAATCTTTTAAACTGACCTTTGTCAATTTGAAATGAAGACAGATTCAGAAACTGCACGGCCTATTTCTCGCTTAAACTGTTGTCAGAAACACGTTTCGGTGAACTATTTTAGTACAATATGAGATCGTATTCTGAACAAGCCGCCATGACAGTCTGGCTGTGAATTTCCGGAAAAAAGAACCACGTGACGCGTTCGTCCAATCAGCTGCCGGTTTTCATTTTCTGGGGAAATAATCAGACTGTTAATGGAAACAATACAGAGCAGCGCTGCCTGCTGCTATGGAGACGTATTACGCGCAGAGCACATGTTCAAGTCGGCGTCGCCTCAGTGTGTTCTGAGGCATTTTTTGGACCTCGGGGACCTGACTGATCAGTCCGACTGCCTTTTCTGCCGACGGTCGGCCCGTCTGGCTGGTGTGTCAGGGCCCTTAAAGTTACCTGTGAGTACTACGATCAGAAGGCGGCTATGTGAAGCAAAGCAATCAGCTAGAAGCTGTCCCATTGCTGAAAAAAGACATGTACTGAATAGGTTGAAATTTGCCAAAGGACACATTGACTGCCCAAAGGAGAAATTGTGCAACATTCTGTGGACTGATGAGAGCAAAATTGTTCTTTTTGGGTCTAGGGGCGGCAGACAGTTTGTCCGACGACCCCCATACACTACATTCAAGCCACAGTACACTGTGAAGACAGTAAAGCATGGTGGTGCAAAAATCATGTTATGGGGATGTTTCTCATACTGTAGTGTTGGGCCTATTTATCGCATACCAGGGATCATGGATCAGTTTCAATACATCAAAATACTTGAAGAGGTCATGTTGCCTTATGCTGAAGAGGAAATGCCTTTGAAATGGGTCTTTCAACAAGACAATGACCTAAAACACACCAGTAAGCGAGCATAGTCTTGGTTCCAGATGAACACGATTGATGTTATGGAGTGGCCAGCCCAATCCCCAGACCTCAATCCCATAGAAAACTTGTGGGGTGACATCAAAAATGCTGTTTCTGAGGCAAAACCCAGTAATGCAGAGGAATTATGGAATGTAGTTCAATCGTCCTGGGCTGGAATACCTGTTCACAGGTGCCAGAAGTTGGTCAACTCCATGCAACACAGATGTGAAGCAGTTCTCAGAAATATGGTTATGCAACTAAATATTAGTGCAGTGATTCAAAGTAAAGCAAACCCTTGAGACATTTTTTCAGTTTATACAGTAAATGTTTGAGTTTGTAAAGAAAAATGCAAATACTGCTATTTTTTTGAACAGCCTAATATTTATTTATTTTTATTTATTTATTTTTCACCTTCTGTAAAGTAGGGCTGAACGATTATTTGCATTTGCAATAATATCGCGATATGTTAAAACGCGATTTCCTAATCGCAAAGGCTGCGATTTGGTCACGTGACTCGCGAGAGCAAATCAGTCTGAACTCCGCAGAGAAAGCATCAACTTAGCACGCTACGCCGTACCTTGAGCAGATTTCTGTCATTCAAACAACTCTGAGTTGTAGTTTAAAACGTTTACAGCCATTTTAATAAAATTAAGGGTTTTATTCGGGCTAAAGTCCATACATGCAGTTAATGGATACAGGCACGCAGAACCGAAGGCTCGATTAGCAACGAGTAGCAAAGATTAGCTCTGATTAGCGGTTAGCTCCAGTTAGCTAGCTCCATTATAAGGATATGGAGTGGAGGAGACTGCCGCGGGGAGGGGTAACAACCAGACTCTGATAAATGACGTTCGGGGAGCTTTCACAGCAGCGTGGCTGCGTTGTTTCAACGGTTTTATTAGTACAGTTAATCCTACGACAAGACCAGCAGCAGCATGCTACTACTAATGTAACGATAGCCTCTCTGTCTCTGAGTGCAACGTTGGCGCTGTCATGCACACAGCACGCAACTTCATGAGGGGAGGGAGGGGCTGTAGGCAGCTGTTCTGTGTGCGCTGTAAAAAATAATAAAAAATACACCGTTGTATATACTATATTTTTACTTATTTAACTGTCTAGTAAAGTTCAAAGACAGTGTTTAAAAAGTGCACACCACATGTTTACATATGTTTATTACAGTAAATAATAATTAAATAATCTAAATACTACTAAGTGTGGGAAAGCCACATATTTGTTTTTATATTTCTGCAATCTGCACTTAAGATTGTGCGATTTGTTTCTGACTTTCATATGAATGTTTACACCAGGCTTGGCCAGTGCTCAATATACTACTGTGATTGAAGTAGTTAAATAAAAGATGCCATTCATATAAATTCATGCATCACCTAATTTCATCATCACATACAGGCCTGGCCTCCAGGAAAGAACAGTTTATTTAATCTATCTAATATTGTGTTGTTCATACTATACAATGATGTATTGCTTGTCTTTGTTGAATAAAGCAGAAGACAAAGAGCTTAAAAAAGAATCGCATAATAAATCACAATCGCAGTATTTTTGAAAATAAATCGCAATTAGATTATCGTTCAGCCCTACTGTAAAGGTATAACACAAACTTGATACATTTTGGTCATGTTTTGATTTGGAATTGAATGTGCATTATTCACTTTTTTTAAACACACTATTATTCTGAACACAACTGTATAATCACACGTCCACTCCCAAAGTCAAGTGTTTAAATTATGATGGGAGTAGTTCCAAGCAAATCCAGTAATGCACAAGTCGGCAGATTCTTGTAGACAACCTGCTGTGCAAATATGCAACCTTGAGCAATGTAGTCATGCATTGCATTGTAGCAGACAAAAAAACATAAAAGGATTTGAACCAGCAATGAAGTCACATTTACAGTGACATATAGTGTACTGTCAAGCTGAAATGGAACATAAGCCTGGCAACATGGTGTATATGTACTGTAGTAGAGTATTCTAGACTCAAAATATCCAGACCTTTGTGGCGGCAGGGGAACCAACAGAAAGCAGATGTATTGAAGAAAGACAAAAGCTTTGAAGATGTGACATGTAAATCATGCCCTGTGTTGGTACAGCTGAAAACTTGGCCCTGACACCTGAGGCATAACGATGGACCTGGCTAGTAATTTGCTGTGAAAACAGCCTCCAGTGGATGAGAAAGAAAAAAAGATAGCAGGTATATGGGAATGCTGAGGGAGAACACACACTGTCAATAAAAGGTTTATGCTGTGGTTGTTTCTTTTCAAAACTGCTTCTGTGTTGCTAATAACATTTGAATCTTTGTCAACCACCATGCAGATGTAAAGAGCAGTTTACCATTGAACTGTACATTTCTACTACCGAAAGACTGGCATTAAAAACTACAAGCTACAATGCAACCACAATGATGGTTTTATTACATTTGACGGCTGTATGCCATTCGCACGCTGTCTATCAGTCTCATTTTGTTGTTTAGTGTGCTTTCTTATCAGTTCTTTCGTAGGTTTAACCACCGGCCGACAATTAAATCACAAATATATTTACTGCAATTCTATTTTATGTTGTATCAATAAAAAATAACTAAGAAATGAAATAATTTGTATTTTATAGTGACAAATTGTATGCCATATTGTTCCTACAGAGTAAAGCACAAGTTTATAATTGCCTTTTGTGTGTCTTATTTTATTGTACTGTTAGGAAGAACTGTAATTGAATTGAACCAACACCAGTAAAAGAGAAGTAGATTATACTTATACTTTACATACTTCACATGTCAGCAAAATTCAGCAACACGCTAACACTTTTTAATATCTCGTACTTCCAAAGCGAATTTTCTTCAGCACCAGGCCCTGACTTTTCCTACAGCAACGAAAGCGAGTGCTCTGCTCTGGATTTCTAAATTTTGGTTTGCCTTACTACTGAGCTACATGCCGAGTTCTGCTTTACAGAACAAAGGATCCTGCCAAAATCAGGTAGTGTCACTGTGGCATGCAGTCTAAGGACACTTGACATACAGTGAGGAAAATAAGTATTTGAACACCCTGCTATTTTGCAGGTTCTCCCACTTGGAAATCATGAAGGGGTCTGAAATTGTCATCGTAGGTGCATGTCCACTGTGAGAGACATAATCTAAAAAAAAAAAATCCAGAAATCACAATGTATGATTTTTTAACTATTTATTTGTATGATACAGCTGCAAATAAGTATTTTAACACCTGTCTATCAGCTAGAATTCTGACCCTCAAAGACCTGTTAGTCTGCCTTTAAAATGTCCACCTCCACTCCATTTATTATCCTAATTTAGATGCACCTGTTTGAGGTTGTTAGCTGCATAAAGACACCTGTCCACCCCATACAATCAGTAAGAATCCAACTACTAACATGGCCAAGACCAAAGAGCTGTCCAAAGACACTAGAGACAAAATTGTACACCTCCACAAGGCTGGAAAGGGCTACGGGGAAATTGCCAAGCAGCTTGGTGAAAAAAGGTCCACTGTTGGAGCAATCATTAGAAAATGGAAGAAACTAAACATGACTGTCAATCTCCCTCGGACTGGGGCTCCATGCAAGATCTCACCTCGTGGGGTCTCAATGATCCTAAGAAAGGTGAGAAATCAGCCCAGGACTACACGGGAGGAGCTGGTCAATGACCTGAAAAGAGCTGGGACCACCGTTTCCAAGGTTACTTGGAAACGGTGGTAATACACTAAGACGTCATGGTTTGAAATCATGCATGGCACGGAAGGTTCCCCTGCTTAAACCAGCACATGTCAAGGCCCGTCTTAAGTTTGCCAATGACCATTTGGATGATCCAGAGGAGTCATGGGAGAAAGTCATGTGGTCAGATGAGACCAAAATAGAACTTTTTGGAGGAAGAAGAATGATGAGTACCATCCCAAGAACACCATCCCTACTGTGAAGCATGGGGGTGGTAGCATCATGCTTTGGGGGTGTTTTTCTGCACATGGGACAGGGAGACTGCACTGTATTAAGGAGAGGATGACCGGGGCCATGTATTGCGAGATTTTGGGGAACAACCTCCTTCCCTCAGTTAGAGCATTGAAGATGGGTCGAGGCTGGGTCTTCCAACATGACAATGACCCGAAGCACACAGCCAGGATAACCAAGGAGTGGCTCTGTAAGAAGCATATCAAGGTTCTGGCGTGGCCTAGCCAGTCTCAGACCTAAACCCAATAGAGAATCTTTGGAGGGAGCTCAAACTCCGTGTTTCTCAGCGACAGCCCAGAAACCTGACTGATCTAGAGAAGATCTGTGTGGAGGAGTGGGCCAAACTCCCTCCTGCAGTGTGTGCAAACCTGGTGAAAAACTACAGGAAATGTTTGACCTCTGTAATTGCAAACAAAGGCTACTGTACCAAATATTAACATTGATTTTCTCAGGTGTTCTAATACTTATTCGCAGCTGTATCATACAAATAAATAGTTAAAAAAATCATACATTGTGATTTCTGGATTTTACTTATTTTCCTCACTGTATATACTGATACTGGTGTTGCACAACTAATGGCACAGTATTCATAAATAAATCAAAATGTTTGCCTCCCCATTTAGTAAAACTGGAATATCAATATAGATATGTTATATGCTTACATGCAGTTAAACATGGTGTGCTAAATTAAGCATGTATACGACCAATTTATTAGTGTATGATGTGCTAGAAAAGTTCTTACAACTTCATTAGCTCCATAGAAGCCAAGATGTACCATCAGCCATGGTGTGACGGTGTGGTTCAACCACTGATTTATTGAAGAGTAGGAGGACATTGCTCTGATTAAGGTTGTGTGTGTTTTCTCACTCCCTCCATTTTGTCTGACAATTCCCCATAGAGAAATAATACAGAAAAAAAATGTAATGCTATGGCTGACTAGGACTGTGATGATACCAGATCCTCTACTGAGTCAAGGCCATCACATTTTAAACCAACAAATGGGGCTCTATTTTTGTGAAATTGGGCATAAGCACAAATTAAAGCACACATAAGTATGGCAATGACCTTTTTGTACATGTTGGTGAACAGACTGAGGCAAAATTGCAATCCAGAACATCCCTATAAAACTGGAAACAGGGGCAGAATGAGTACATTTTTAGCTTATACCGCTGGTTCCAATAAGGACCAATCAATCATTCAGCAATCTGACCCACCCAACGCAGACAGTTGGTATAAATGCCTTCCATTGGCTGCCTATTTCAGCTATCTATTTTGCGGGGCATCTTCGCTACACCTGGGGCTTAGCGCTGCCCAGGACAAGTGTGATTGCTTTAAAGAAATACTAAAAAGTTTTTTCCCCCTACACCAGAATAACTCTAGTCATTCAGTGACCCAGACAGGCTGTCTTCCTAGATTCCCAGCATGCAAATGTGCAGCCTCCCAAATGTGATTATACTGAAATCAAATACACTGACTTTAAGTTTATTAGCTAATGCAATCTGGTACTTAAACACTCTGCAATGAATACTCCCTTAGTTGAGCTTATCATTTTTGTTGACCGTGTCATGCATGTAAATGGGATGGGATGACAATGATAGAATAAATGTAAGCAATTAGGTTTTTAGGGCCCTTTTTCTATTCATTTATTTTTACTTTCCCTTGTGCATTGAGGGTACCAAGTGCTGTCCATTTTAAGACCTACTAAGTAGGGTTAGTCACAGCATTCTTTTGCTTATATTATTTTAATTGGAATTCAGATTGTATTTAGTTGTATCTACAGTACAGCAGCATCTTAACCATTCCTACAAGTTTTGCATGTAGCCCAGAAAAGGGAAAACTTAAAATATATATTTGTGGTAAAGATATTTATGGTGGAGGGCAAAAGCTGGTCAACTAGCCCCAATATGCTGACCCTTAATCTGTTATAAAGTGAGGACATCTCATAAGGTGTATAAATAAACAAATGTTTTTTTTTTTTTTTTTAAAAGGAAAAATAAAACGAGAAACAGGTCATAAGAAAAAAAATCATATAGCAAGTGTTTCTGCCCAGCACACAGCAGCTGATTTAGTCTGCTGCACCAAGACCAGCCTATTGCCAGCATCACAGATTGTGACTGAATACACAATTCAAATCTGTTTATTACTAAAAGATTAGACTACAACTGATATAACGGTTATACATGCTCTAAATAGATTATATGATTCGGATGTGAAAAGGCTACCTAAGTATTCACTTTAAGTCAACATGAACATGAATGTCATTGGTTAATCTTAACAAAATGTGTAAAATGTCCAGTCCTGCACTTGAATGAAATCAAAAGCCCCTCATTTGAGAACATGTTTGAGTGTCTGTTTTACATATGTCCAGGCGCTGATAGTGTTAGTCTATTTTTAAAAGCTATTAATGAGGACTGGGATTGCAGTCTCAACCTCTGAAGCTCATCACCTCCGTCAGATGCCTACAAGCTCTTCTCCTCATCTCTTGCAATCGGAGACTCTTTCATGCGCCGTTAACTACATCCACTACAGTCACACTGTACCATGGGATCTGCAAACTGAAATGTTCATCTTCGTTCATGCATACAGTACCATGCGGCACCATGTTGGTCATTCTGCAAACCTACAAAAACTGTTAATCAGCTCCACAGTACATGGTCCCTTTACAGTAAACCCACTGAAGCTCCATTATTGAGGGCGGAGGGTCTCTGGGATGGTGGGCTGTGGTTGTGGCCAAACCTCACACCAAGCTCCTACTACAAACACACACATACAGTATGGTGGATATGTTATGGCCCACTTCCTTGCCTGCCTGCTTCTATGGGTGCACTTGCTTTTCATTCGCAACAGTTACATTCCTCCTCTGGCTGATATGTGCCTAGTTCTTCATCATTACACAGAGCAGAGAGGCAGAAAGAATTTCTGAGCAAAACCAACGCTCCTCGACGTCCAAATTTGTCTCCACTTCTGTGGCAATTCATCACAGGCAGCAATCTTTACACTCCCAACAACACACATAGACAAATATACAAAAATACAGATAGCACACAGAATACATGCAATAAGGAGCAGATCAATCTATTGCAACCTGCAGTGTGTGCCGTCATGTGTAGTACTCCGTTTGACTCCAACCCACAAGAACATGAAACACTTTGTGTGCCTCAGGAGGCAAGGAAAAAGAAACCCACTCAGATCTCCCGCCTCAGGAATATACAGGAGCAAAAACAGTCCAATTTTACACATCAATCAAAAGCAACTCAGACAGGCCGAGACACAAAACTGCTGTAGAGAATGTAAGAGGTGTTTTCAGACAGCCCAACACTGAAAATCCTAACACATATTTCTATACTCACACCCACATGCTCACAAACTTAGAAAGAGAGAGATCACAGACATGTCACATGGATAGTAATGGAGGAGGAACGCATGGCAGAGGAATATTAGTAAAGCTAGTAGCTGTGAAATGGGCTTGAAACAGTCATTCAGCTTCTGAAAGGTGGTGCTGAGGAGGATGTGGCAAGAGAACAAAGACTAGTGAGAGGAACGGGACAGTGAAGAGTGGTTTCCCAGCTTTGGCAGTAGAGCTACTGATTGGTGCTTTGATGTGCACAATTCACTTGCCTATTTCTATTCTGCTGCATCTGGGATCAGAGCTCTCATGACAGGTGTGCAATGTGCACAGAGGCTTTTTGCTTTAACTTTCACAAAGAATGAAGACGCTCTCACAAGTCAGTCTAGGCTATACTGATGCCTAGTTAAAGAATAGCAATATTGTCTGCCTTCCTTGTGTTCACGTCTTCTTCATTGCAGCTCTACAGAAAGCTCCAAGGCCCACGTTTTAGTAGTAAAAAAAAGCATGAAGTGAGCCCATTGAGCTCTACTGTGGCATGTCTAGCTCGATTGTCCATATTGTTGGGGGAAAAAGAAAATGAATGTGTGGAAAATATGTTGTTAGGTGTACAAATGTAGATGTACGAGTATACAAGTCAAATCAACAAAAGGGTAAAAGCAAAAAGGTGTTTACTCTACCACAAAACAAAAGAATAAACTCTGGGAGAAGAATCATGACAAAGCTTAACCTCCACCTCTGGGGAAAAAGCTGTAGTTATCCTCCTGTCTGTAGTGAAAGTTCAATCGCCACCTATTTAATCAGAGTCTGTTCAGACTATCGTTTTCCAATGTCTGGAAATGCATTGTGTGTGTGTGTGCGTGTGTGTCGATGTCTACTCTCTATTCAGACCCGGACTGATGCCGCCCGCAACTTCACTCGACAGGATGTGGCACTTATCATCAGGACAATGACCCGGTAGAAGCAGTGTGTAGCTGAGGTGGGCCAGAGCAAGGCAAGAAATAGGGTCAATTGGGCTGGGATGGAAAAGCTAAGAAGAGAAAATTACATGCCTGAGTACAATGAATGCAGGCCGACCACTGTGTTCCCTTGGACATTTAGAAGACAAATGGTGCAAGGCCAGTTAACCAACCCCCCCACCCCCCCCCCCCCCCCCCCCTCTATTGAATATCTTCTGTTCCACTTTACTGATAGTTAGAGCAGAAAGTAGCCAAGCCATTCACTGGATGATGGGATGTACAACCGACAGCCACGCATCATAACCAGCTAATAAATATTGTAATCGGTTACTGTTGATCATCCTCGCAACTGTTGAATAAAAAAAATGAAAAAGGGGAGTCTTTGCTGCTGCAACTCAAAGTTCTCATGTGTTACCAGTGACACCTTAGCCAATGAGCAAACAATAACCTAATCACCTGTGATTAGGTTATAGGGTCAGGACTCCCACAAGGAAAAAAAAACAGAAAAACAAAATCCAACTCCTTGCTTTTTTCCTTTCTGATATAGTGTATAGTTTAACTCCTTCAGACCTCTACAAATTATTCAAAGTCAGTCAGTCTGTGAAAATTACAGACTTAAGGGCATGCACTCTACAGTATGATAGGAGGTCACAAGAACATATTGCTAAGATGTCACAAGGAGAAAATGATAGGAACCATTACATTTCAGCAATCTGTTAAAGGCAGTCATATTGACATGTCACCATTTATAATTGCTCTACTGCAAGATGTCCTGGTAGTACAAAGTCTGGGTAAAATGGATTTCAGAATCAGAATTAATGGCACATGGAAGTAAGTGTGAACACATACAGGGAATTTGACTCTGCCTTTTTGTTGTTTTCAAAGTACATAGACATACAGCTAAAAACAAATACAACAAAGGTGAAGAAAGCTGAACAATTTTAAATATGAACCAGAATGATGATGGGCAAATGAGTCAGTCCAAGAAAATCTGATCAGTCCACCATGACTGATAGGGTTGCAAAATTGTTGTCAAAGTAGGAAACTTTCCATGGGAATTAACAGGAATATATGGGAATTAACAGGAATAAATGGGAATTAATTGGATATTTTTAATACTGCTTGTTATAATATTGTTATAGTCTATAACAGGGAACTTAAATGTAGTTGAAAAAGCAATACATATTGCTTTTACATATAATAATATTTTAAATATGACATTTATAATGTTCTTGATAGGTTGGAAACAATAGACAGCGCTGATTGTTAGCTTAGCACGCATATAACCATAACCATAGTAAATCAAAGGCTGTAAAGTAAATGATTGACGAATAACTCAACATTTGCTTGAATGGGACTTTTGGGAAGGAGGAGAGGGCATCGGGAATATGTTTATTTTATTCAACATTCATGTTTTTTTGTTGTGCAATGAAAGAATATCAAAGTTTTGCTGACGAATAACTCAAAGTATTCACTTGCATGTCTATCTGCTCAGTGTTGTTCAATGAAAGAATCTATTAAAGTTCTACTGACGAATAACTCAACATTTGTATTCACTGTATATGGCTGTCTGCTTATTACAAAACAAAATGTTTATATTTGTATAAGATGGAGATTGTATGAATTACCCAACATTTCCAGTTAATTCCCATGAATTCCAAATTGGAATGTTTCCAAAATTCCCCAGCTTAACTTTCCATGGAAAGTTTCAGGAACATTTTTGCCTCTTTGCAATCCTACTGATGAATAAGGCAATAAGTGCCTTTTGTACATCCCTATATACTATAGTAGCCAACAACTAAAAAATGCAGGCTATTTAGTATAAGAGAAGCAATTTGGATTCAATTGCATTTAACTGATGTAATCATTTGTTTAAAATTCATTTTGAATAATGTAAAAATTAAAAAACTGTAAACGGGCATACATTTCTTTGGTTTAAGAAGACAAGCAGACCTGGTTCCAGACATGAAAAGGTAAAGCAAATTACTACATTAAACCCTCACAAACAAACAACATTTTAAAGACTGAACTACCAACTAGTGGTGAAAACATGCTTATTCCACACCCTTTGCAGCACTGATGTACTGTGGCACTATAGTACCACGCAATAGCACAATTGGGTTATTAATACCTTTCACACCATTAACTGGCTTTGTGTTGGCTCCAACACATTCACACTTCATGGAACACAGCGGTCCAGCCCTCCGTGAACATGAGGACATTGTTAGGCTAGTTTCCCACAGCAACACAGGGAACCAGTCCAATGTCCAGTGGGTTCTACCAGACACCAGTGATATCCAAACTGTCAGATAATTATAACAGTAAATGCATGAAAAATAAAGTTGTATCAAATGTAATCCAACTATGTGAGTAGTGCACCACTAAAGTACTACGGCATGATACAAAGGACATTACTTTGCCTATAGTATCAAGGGACAATCTCATGAGATAAAGTATGTTCTTACAAGCCTCACAAAAATGTTTCCTTCTGTATATCTCTCTCTTATGCCCCTCCTATGCATTTAGCATCTTTGCATGCAGGGTTGCATTGCTAGCTGTTCTTGTATTTGATGTCTTAATAGTTCATCGCTTGTAGCCATGTAGGGAATGTTAAATAAAGCTCTAATGTATAATTTGTCGCTCCACAAACATTCCCGCTCCCGGCCTACCCTGGGAGTTAATGCAACAGATTTGTCATACACAAGCCAGGCACAGCTCGAGGAGGAGAAAAAAAAAAAAAAAACACCTATTCAATCTGAATTTCAATCTCCATAGGGCTCTAGGCAAATGTATGCAAGTTGATGCTCTTGCGCTACTGCCAAAAACACAATGTGCAGATGACGAAGCCAGGCTGCAAATTATTGGGTAGGACGGTAGAAGCCCAGTCTGTGGCAGGTAAAAGAGACAGAGGGAAATGAGAAGGACACTGGGAGAAGCTCATGTTTCAGGAATACATAAGTAGGCATAGCTAAAACCAAACTAAATGCAGATACCTGTAGCAAGTAAAGAAGCTATAATCCATTTTGATCATTTCCTCCAGGAAACCCTCCCCCTTCCTTCCTCTGTCTCTCATTGCTGTGCCCTTCAGCATTATGTGGATATGCAGTCTCTCTGGGGCTTTTTAGGGAATTGATGGATAATCAGATGATTACACAGAAAATCTCCATTGAGGACAATTCTCCCTGACAAACAAAGAGAAAGCTTTTTAGTTAATAAATAGGCTGAGAGACAGACAAGTGTGTGAGAGAGAGAGAGAGAGAGAGAGAGAGAGAGAGAGAGAGAGAGAGAGAGAGAGAGAGTGTGTGTGTGTGTGTGTGTGTGTGTGTGTGTGTGTGTGTGTGTGTGTGTGTGTGAGAGAGAGAGAGAGAGAGAGAGTAAATCCTGTCCTGGGTTGGCAGCACAATGCCAAATCTCTATCACATATTCATTTCATCCTAACAATGTGTGTGTGTGTGTGTGTGTGTGTGTGTGTGTGTGTGTGTGTGTGTGTGTGTGTGTGTGTATATGTGCATGTGCGCGTGTGTTATACATTGCCAGAAACATCACTTCCTGGGGATGTCACTAAGTTTGCCTTCAGCTTTATCTTAATTTGAGCGTATCTAAATACATTTCAAGCTCTGGGCATATTTGTATAAGCCTATCTGACAAAATTTGGCTGAGGTTTATTCTCATGATTTTCTTATTTATGAACTACTTTTCTGAAATAGAAAAGTTTGCAGTAAAAACACAATTCAACACACAAGCACACGGAAAAGAAGTCCAAACTGTCAATCTGAGCAAATAAACTGAAACACAGTAGTAGTCATTAAAATTCACAGGACACATATATACCGTGCCAATAAAAAGGTATTCAAGTCTCTTTTCTTGGTTTACAACACTGAAACAAAGTGTATGTACTTTAATAATTTTCCTTTAACACTGATGAACTGAAACGTCATTAGAATGCCAAAGTGAAAACAAACTGATATAACTTAAGTACAACTATAAAACCTAAATTCTTACAGTAATTGAAGATGTATTCACTCACTCAAGTCAATATTTAGAAGAGACAGCAATTACTGCTTTGAGTCTATGTGGTTAGATTATTGTCAACCGGACACTGCAATTATTCCCCATTGCTCCTTACAAAACCACTCAGGCTCTGTTTAGTTTCATGGCATCTAAATTCTTGATTTAATTGTGGTCTGGATTCTCATCTGAGAAGACAGTCTTGCTGGAAATGAAAATGAAAAATTGTTTTCAGAGTTCACAGTTCTCTTAAAAAATGTGGCATATTTTTGTTTTGAGGATTTCTCTAGATTATGCCGCATTCATTTTTACCCTCTACCCTCACAAGCCTTCCAGAACCTTTGGCAAGGAAGCATCTCTACAGCACGATGCTGCCACTAACATATGCTTCATGCTGGGGTTTGGTGCTTGTATGCGCATATGTGATGTTACAGCAAATACTGCATACATAATAACAGACCAAAGGGTAATAGGGTAAACATCTATTTAAAGGCACAGCACCTACACACACACACACACACACACACACACACACACACACACACACACACACACACACACACACACACACACACACACACACACACACACACACACCAGATTGATAGGAAACTATACAAACTATTTTAAATATGACATTTTAGCCTGAATTAATGGTATAGGTAGGAGCACCTTCTCCAGATATGGTGTCTGCCAATAACTGCAGACAGAGAGCCGTGCCTCAAGCCTACATCTGCAGACCATTCATTGTAAATCGATGGACATTACCGAGCCTCACTAATATAAAACACAACCCATACAGGTTTTTTTTTGCTATAACCCTGTTTCTGGTATTTTCAGATAACCAGATCATGACAGAGGGTGAGATACAGCACGCCATACGCAACTGGACTAACACACATTACATAACCTATGCACCAGAATCATGTTCAATAATTTCAACTGGGCCTGGCCCTTCATTCGGATGAGCCCAGCACTGTAAAGCTTCAGGCACTCTATTGCACATGGTGAAGATTGAGTGTTATATTATGTTTCAGCCAAGAGAGGCCTTGGTTTGGCTTAGTAGTATGCTCACAGCAGTACATTGGCCTGGATGGAGCATGGTGGCTCTCTACTTGCACCCTAATGTCTACAAGAGTTCTACAGTGGCTGGCATAGTCATGTTAGCTATAGATTCTGGTGCAGGGCTGGGACTGCCAAACTCAACTGCTCTGCCAGCCTTGGCAATGGGTCTGGAGGCTGCACTGTTGAACAAGTTTATGGCATCAGCGGGGCTCCAAAGGGGAAAGAAAAAAAACAACTGGCAGTTGGAACCAGATGCTCTGGCATAAGGTAGACATTGCCTTCTTCATAGCTATGTCTGAACCTGCTTGGTACATGGAGATATCATTGTAGCTACATTATCCCTGAGGCCCACAGCATTGGTGTGGGCCTCAGTTTGAAAAGGACATTTTTAAATCTACTGACAATATGCAAGCATGCCTTACGAATACCGAGTGCAAAACAACATACCACATGGATGCAATATAGGTGAAATAAATCATAGGTCTAACTATCCATTCAGGATGTACTCAATCAAGTATTTATCCAGTGGAGGGGAACATCAAAGGACACTCAACAATATAGTTTTGTTAAGAAAATACAACATTTGCAAAGCAAAACCAGAGATCTGCTATTCCAACTCTGAACCTGTACACAACCCGTCATACTCTTATCAGTAAGCACCATATGAAAGCCTGAAAACTTTTGCACTTCTTCTCAGGAAAAGGTCATAAATATTAGCATGTAGTAACAGAGTAAGCTTTGTTACCTTGAACTGGGTAAAAGTATAGGGAAATGCAATAGGAAAAGGAGCTACATAAAAGCAGGTTTTTAGACCTGAAACTGTTAAAACAACACATGGGGCTGCGCTGGTGGTGGCATGTTACTTCAGGTACCAGCGAGACATGAACTATTATCCAGAAAGTCCAGTTTGAGTAACAGATACATGTTTGTTTACATGACAGGATTTTACAACTGTGGAAAGTCATTAGAATGAAAATTATTTTATCATCTGTCATTACACATTACAAAGTAATATACCATGTGTGCTTCTGTGTGTTTATTTGGACTTCGCAATGTGGTCCAAATAAAATACAACTTCTCTGCCAGACAATCGTGCAGTTTTATGCCCGATTCTGAGCTCAAACGCTGCCCCCTCATTCCTTCAATCGTCCAAATGTCTGAACTTGGCTTAAAACATTTCTGAGACATCTTAGTTCTTGGTACGTCCTAGGGCTGGGTGATATATCGATATTATATTGATATCGTGATAGGAGACTAGATATCGTCTTAGATTTTGGATATCTAAATATTGTGATATGACATAAGTGTTGTCTTTTCCTGGTTTTAAAGGCTGCATTACAGTAAAGTGATGTACTTTTCTGATCGTACCAGACTGTTCTAGCTGTTCTATTACTTGCCTTTTCCCCACTTAGACATTATGTCCACATTACTGATGATTATTTATCTAAAATTTAAGTGTGAAGATATTTTGTTAAAGCACCAATTGTCAACCCTAGAATATCGCCGCAATATCGATATCGAGATATTTGGTCAAGAATATCGTGATATCTGATTTTCTCCATATCGCCCAGCCCTAGTACCTCCTTAACTTAGTAAAGGATTGCTTTTCTCTACATTTTATAAACATCACATTTTTAAACTCAATGTATTATGGGAAAAAAAGAGTAATTAGGGTACAGTTAAGTGTAACTATTTGCACAAGCCAGCAGATTTTTTTCTTTAGGCTGATGATTCTTCATGCAGCATTTGGCTGCATTTTTATGACAACCAAGCAGCTGTACACCAAACCTTTTGCTTGTGGACTAGTTCAAGACTGTGCTTTTTAACATGCAGTGTTAAAACGTGACGAAAGGTATTAACAACAATTGTAATTGTGGACTTCATATGAAATTACTACAGATTCAACCATCACCCTTCATGGACTGTGGCATAACTCTCTGCTCATTTAAAAAGAGTAGCTCTCTGGGTGAATTGGGATTACAGAGGCTGTCCTTCAAACAATTGACCTGGGTTAAAGGTCATTTTAGCAATCATCTATTTTAGTCAAGTGTTTTGTAACAATCCACTGAACCCCTACAATCCTGACGAATGCTGTTGTGGGCAGGCCCTGTGCTCTGATCTACCAAGAAAAGTCAAGCTTGTAAGAGGTGAACTTCTATACCTGGATCAATAACCAATTAATAACCATAATATTACCTCTAAATTCCAAGGGTGAAATATGTACAATGCAATACATGAAGAACCTTACCTTGTTAAAGTGTCCACAAATCAAGGGAAGGCAGCACAATGTCAATGTTGCCTTCGTATGACACAATAACACAGCAGAGTGCGTTTTAGTTTAGTGCATGCCTAGTATGATAACGTATGCTTTTCATAACTGGGGAACTATATTTGATAGATTAATTGGTCAGAAATAATACAAATTGAGACTATAATTTCAACAGGGCTGACATGAACTGAGTGACTGAGTTAAAAAAACGCTTAAAAAGAGCTTTTTAGACATTCTCTTTCAATTTAACACCACTGGTAATGGTTGTATTTGAATTATTTCCAGCATTACTTAACTACGTGTCCATCAATCAAAATAAGCACAAATGCTTTCTGTGTAGATGTGGGTTTTAGTTTTTCAAGAGATAAATACTAAATTGTGAGGAAATAGATGGCCCCTCTAATCCATTAAAAAGGGACTTATGTTTGCTTGATAAATGACAGTCATTGTCTTTGAATGATCTCTCACACCATTTGACCCCAGATCGATTTAGCACACGGCTCCCTGTAAAGGGCTCGACGATGCAAAAGTTGACAGGCGAAGCAGATTGAACAGTCTCTACCTGCATTGACTTCCAGCAACCTCCTCTTCTTCTGTTGTCTCTCCTGCTTTTCACGTTCAGCCTTCTCCTTTGCCGCCAGTGCCCTCCTCTGTTTCTCCTCTGACTCCCTCTGCTTCAGGTTTTCTTTCAGTGCTTGCTGTGGGGAGAGCGGGGAAAGAAAGTGAGGGAAAGACAAAAGAGAAAGAGAAAAACAAGACAGTTTGCTAAGTGGGGTTAATTACAGTAGTCTAGAGCCTGTGCAAGGCAGAGACCGCTGTCCAACACCACTGACATCTCTATCAGGAACCATTAGAGTCAGATGAAGCTTCTAAGATGGAGTGCCACCCTGGTCTTGCCAGACACAAAACAACTTGACACAGGCACATCAGAGATCAATAAGAGGATGACATAAAGACATGAATAGAGACTGCTAGTCTTTTAAAAAACATTAGTTTCTGTTCTAATTTTGACGCTTTCATGCATTTAAAAAAAGTTATGAATTCTTTTATTGTTTAAAAGATTAATAAAGGTCTGTTTTTATGTTTCTTGTTCTCTCTCGTTTTTCACTCTACAGTCATCATCCCAGGCAGAATAACTTTACAAGAGAAAACAAAGTGAGTGGAAAACGTTCCTATGTGTTAAAAAAAACAAAATACTAACACAGTATAGAATGTATAACGCCTGAAAATGTACAACTATACAAGTACCGAGTACACAACTGTCCTCTCTTTCCAACCTATATAGAATACGACGCACACTGATGTCGTCACTGTTTGCACTTGTGGTCAAGGAGAACCTGCAATTTTTTTTGGTTCATTCATAACATTCTGCTATAGGGGAAAAACACTCTGGTTCGTTTGTATTTCCTTATACTAATCACATTTTTCTTGGGCGGCACTAAGCCCCGGATGTAGCCACGGTGCTCTTGCAAAATAAATGGCGGAGATAGCGCAAGGGGAGGAGAATGGCGGCTGAAATAGGCGGCCAATGGCAGGCTTATACCAACAGTCTTAATCCAGTAAATCAGACTACCATTTGGTAAACAGCAGACGAGCTCCACGGCAATGCTAACAGCAATACAATTCAGGCTGTACTGTAAATGCTGAGCTAAACTCAGTTTACAGCTGCTGCTGTGTGGGTGGATGTTGATGTCTACAACAATAACTGCAGATCAACTGTAAACATAATTCACTCTTACAACCACCTGAACTTTTCAGAATCTGAAACTGATAGATTTGATGTAATTATAAGAATAATTAGGCAACTTTACTGCATATACTTATTAACCATAAACTTAGAATTTAATTAGGAAATCAAAATGTGTTTATGAAAACATTCTGATTATTGATTGCAATTACTGTCTTGCACTTGTACGCATGTGCAGTGCACATTATAAATCATTACATTTATTTATGATGTTAGGTTTTCTCGTCATCATTTTATTCTTCAGATTGAAATTTCTAACATTTGAGAAAAATATTCTAGAATTGCAATATATAGTAATAAAAAAATCATATATGCATATATAATTCCATTTCTCTTTTTAGGGGATAATAGTAGAGTAGTTTGACTCGATGTTACATGAAGGAATAGAAACTCCTACTGTACATCTTTTCAGGAAATGCTGACAGTCAATTCCACTCAGAGTAAAAATCATTTTTCTTTTTTGTCAGGCCTCTTTGTTAATAAAGCACAATAATAAAATGTGGGGAAATTGAATACATTTGTGCAGATATTTATATTAAAAGAAAGTGGACTATAAACAAATTAACAATCTTCAAACATTATAAGAAAACCTTTAAGTTGACTGAATGTGGTCCCTTTCTTTGACCAGATACTCATATTAATTACCTGCATTTTAACCACATGCACCAAGTTCCAGTTTAAGTTTCTGGGCAAGTCCCTTTTCGTAATTTATTACATTTTGATGTAATAAATACAAGTCTTGAGACTAGATGACCTTCTACAGCATTCATTGAGACTGCAAGCAAGCCCCAGTGGTTGCTATTAGGCCCTGGGACAGAAATGTCTTTTAATATTATTGAGATTTGCACAAGAGGATGTAGCCAACTTCTAAACTTGTCAAAAATGGCATTAATTCCATTCTGCCTGTCTATGAAGAATTATTTCATAGGTATACTATCTACCGTACATGAACCACTGTGGGTACAGCCTCTATAATCCCTCTGCCAAAAGGGTTTTTGAACTAATAGTGTCAATAGCTCAATAATGCCACAGCCAGAAGACAGACTGCATATGATTTAATAGAGTGCTAGTATGATTGCCATCCTGATCAATAGCAAGTCACTTAAAGAAAGGGAGTCTGAGCTTTTATCAAACACCCATCTTCTCCTTTTTGTCTCCCCTCCACTTGTGTTATTCACACAGCCCGGCTAGACAGGCAGGTCTATAGAAGAGTAATGCCAAACCAACATTAATGGATGCATACAAAGACACACACCGAAAACGATGTCATACTTGGAAAACTACAGTGGGACAGTAAAGAGGCCCACTGAACCTCTTATTAAGTCAGCAGCATACAAGTGACCATATGCCTTTTTCACAGAAGACATTTTGACTTGCCACAGTAGGCAAATGCACACGTGTAAATTATCAAACAAATGATGGCTGAATTCCATTTAGCTGCTTTCATTTCAGGTTCCTGGTATCGTGCATGCTGGCTCACTGTCAGGCCCCGATCACACCGGGCAAAACCATTGCTTTCCTATGGTACGTCATCTGGCGTGTTCTCCACTCTTGCACCGTGTTACTTTTTTTAATAGGGGTTTTAAGATGCCCATAAGTGTTCAAATATTCTCAACTTTTCAGCACACGGCCTGGAGTCACACCACTTGTCGATGTCACACTTGACCCAGACAGCCAATTAAACCAAGCAAGAGGCGGGCTCTACTACTTTACCACTTCCTTCCTGTGTTGATGCAGTTAATGTGGTTGTAAGAGTGGGACAACGGTAAATGCAGACGAAAGGTCGATAATAGCAGTATTTTCTTACGATGAACTAAATAATTCAAGGTCACCCAATTATTCAAGCAACGGCAACAGCTGGACATCAGCTTAAATACATTTTTTAAATTTGATTAATCACATTAACACGCAGTCCCGCTCCACAGGAACGCTGCGTTGTTTTTCCCGAAGCGCTTTGCCAAGGCGTTTTTGAAGCGGCTGCGTCTGTAGCGACGTGTTTCAGCCTGATCGCCGCCTCACTCTCACGAGCCATCGTTAGTGTTATTGGTAACACCTGTGCTTTTCCTACTGCGGCAAAATGGCTGTGAGAAAGACCTATTGATGGAAATGATATACTCAACTTGAATTCAAAAACAAATCAGCGTAGTTCATTCTGCATCAACAAGCCACTTGAAATAGAGAAATCACAACTCAAACACTCAGTAAATCACTATGGTTACGTTCTCTATGGTCGAGTACAGCTGCATGTGAGCAGTCAAAATCACTCCTACGGTGTATCCTGTCCAATAGATCCTCCACGTCTGCACACCGTGACCTTTTTTATTTTTTACTTATTTACACACAAACCACAATAAGATTGTAGCTTGTTGGCAGCTTAGCAGACACAATTAAACATTTATTACAAACTCACTCACATAAAGACAATGGCGTCTGACATCACTGATATGTACCACTCAAAAAGGTGTTTAGCTATTCAGAGCTCTATATTTAAATGAAACTAACTCCTCCACAAAATGAACTTTGATTTGATGTAATGAAACTGTCAGTAGCTCGTGGCAACCGCTGATTCACAAATGACTATATTCTAAATGGGCATCCAATCTTGTAAATTACAGGCGGAGAGAATTGCGAAAAGAAAAGGGGAGGAGGACAAGTACTGACACATAATACATTTTCAATGAAGAACAATTAGGTGATACCAGGTTAGTTGTCAGCTCTGACGGATGTCTAATGTGAACATAGGCACAACTCTCACACTCCTTCCCCTCTTCACTATCAAGCTCCGCTCTCATTTAAAAGTCAAATTCAATTACTCAACAAAATGTAAACATAATTGCACTATAACACACTATAAGCGGTTGCTACCTTTAACCCAAACAATTTCATAAATACAGCTCCTAGCCAGTCGTGAAATCAGTGTTGTTTACAACAGCCTCACAGACTGGACTGTCGATTACGTTTTACGACATATATATTTTAAAACTAACCGACTTATAAAAGACAGGATTAGTTTGCCTTTTTGTAGAGAAAATGTAATGCAAAAAGTGCCTTACAAGCCTATAATGCAAATGACAACTGTCAATAACATATGTCGGCCAATTATAATATAGACCATCTTATTAAGATGGTTAACTTTGGCATAATTTCATTAAACAAGAGTCTATAGCCATGTAAGCTCTTTTTTGTAGCTATACTTTGGCACAGTGGTGCTTTGAGATAAATGATAACACCAGCATGCTTAACATGCACAGGATGTCAATTATGTTAACAAGCTGCAGTTTAGCAGGTATAATGTTTGACACATTATTAATAAACACAAAGTGCAGCTGAAGATGCTGGTAAAGGCATTAGTTTTACAGGCTCTATATTGGTAGTCAATAACCAAATAACTGATGCTGGTACTGAATCAAAGTTATTTAAATTCATCCTGAGGGGGACCACGAACAACCAACTATCAACAATCCATGCTATAGTTGTCGAGGGATTTAAAAAAATGTCAAGCTGCTGGTGGCACTTGAGGAAATGTAACTGTAACTGGGGCTATGTGTGTAGCAAATTTCATGAAAATCCACCCAATAGTTGGGGATATTTCAATTTCAACCACAAATATCAACCTCACGTTGGCGCTAGAGGAAAGGTCAGGGCACCAGAGTCATCCTCTTGAGACCATGAATGTATGTTCAAGATGTCACGACAATCCATGCGAAAGTTTATAAGTTATTTCAGTCTAGTCTGAAGTGGCAGACTGACGACAATCCAAACAAATTGCCTTTCCTAGTGCCATGCTAGAAATAAATGGCAGGTGTTTCAATAATATGGCTATGCAGATCAACAGAGAGGCAAAATTACATCCTATTTTAAACTGGACCCTTTACTGCTGCCAGCAGCCAGGAAAACAATGTTCAGTCAATAATGGGTCAATACAACAAGTGGGCTGCTTAAGAGAGGATCACTCAAACTTTACAAAGAGAATGGAACAGGCAAAAGAGCAGCAGCAGCTAAAGAACATAACATCCTAGTTAAAACAGAAATTGTTATGATCCCAGCCAGTACAAAAGGGCCAAGCTGTCTTCCTAAATCACAGAACCAATTAGCAATATTAGAATAATAGAAGGAAAAACAGAGTCAGTGTGGACATTGAGTACAGTAACATAAACAAAATAATTTTAAGCACAGGCAAGGTAGGTGTTTGTAAATACAATTTCAAGGCAAGAATGATCTAACTACTGAGAAATAATGAGAACTAAAAGAACATTGATTTTGAGAGATAGTGAAGAGTCTGAAACTACAAAAATGTGTCATGTGACTTTTTCGCCATCTGACAAAGCATCCATTTTTACTGTAATACTGAGCTGAAGGAGAGAAAGAGCTAAAGAGAGAGAGAGAACCAGCTCTCTGAGGAAATTGCCCTCCGCTCTCCTTCATCACTGCAGGTCTGCTTCCCCCTCCTCCTCTCCTGGATGTCCGCCATTAGACACGCTCAATTGGATTCCTGTCAGATGTGCGGCCTCGTCCTGGGGCTCCTTCCTACGGGTGACTGAGCATGCGGTACGTGTGTGTACGAGTGTGTGTCCATCTTTGTGCGTGAAAAAGCTAAGCAGCTTTCCCAATAGAAAAAATGGCCAACACAAAATGACAAACGCACATAAACAAAAATGCGCACACACATACACACAGTTCAAGGCTCAGTTCGCCTCAGGCAGTGGTCCAGAGACAGCTCACACCTATTAGCATGGGCCTTGACACAGCAGGGTAAATGCTGACACAGATTTGACCGAGAGGTTATGGTGCTGAGATTTACTGTATGCCTGCGTTCATTGCCCTAGCCTTGGCTTCTCCCAAGATATGTCTGTGTGATGTGACCATTTGAACCAATTGCTGACCTAACGAAGGGGAATAAATAGCTACCTTGGGAGTTTTGACCATATAATTCTAGCCTTTATAACACTTGGCTTGTTCACCTCTCACTGGCAGAGTCATTGACTGTTATGTTTGGTCAGAACATAAACGCTACAGCAGAACCTCAAGCCTGAACTGTGGAGCTAAAATTAAAGGAATTACAGCTGCAATATGAGACATTAGTGTGCCAATAGGGGATATTTATTTATTTTACTTTTTTTTTTTTTTTTTACAAGGAATATTCCCATTGCGATTCATAATCTCTTTTACAAGGGTATGTACATATATACACGTATGTATAACAGCTGTGATACGTATGGAACAGTGGAGCCTATGGAGTCTATTAAAGTGAGGAAAAGAATCGCACCACACAGAAGTTATGGGATCAATTGCAGAAGTGAAAAGAAAACAACAAAGGAACAGCCAAGCTAAAAGCAAAGCATCTGGGAACCTTAATTTCTGATTGTCTGCGTTTCTTCAAGCCTGTGATATCACAGCAGCCAGAAAATCAGGATATGTGGCAACTGTTGGGATGTGAATTTGATCATAATAGAAGGACAGGACTAATAAAAATAGTTTGTGCCTCAATGTGAAAAGCTGTTTATTGTACATGTAGATTTAATTAAGCAAAGTGCTCATGTGAAAGCTGGACACTGTTAATGTGGTTTGACCTTGTTAGCAGTTGGCTTAAACATGGATCCCAAATCATACAGGGAGGTACCTTTTCTTCAACATATAAACATATATTCTATATACTGTACTTGTAATGCCTCACAGCTAGTCCTTTTATCGGATTCTACCAATAACACGTGTCTGGAAAGCCTAAAAAATACGGATCTTTTCAGGCGTGACAATAGTTTGTTTCGTTGTTGGGCATCTGAAAGGTTTACAAAAACATGTTTACTGTGCGTCTCGATAATGATGTAGACTGTAAACTTATTTAAAACTGTTCAAAAATGTCTTTTCAGACTTGTAGATGTGTAGATTGTACATTGTGTACAGTACGCATGAAATGTCTACATCAGCAGCACAACTACTCTCCCTGAAAAATACACAGATGTACTGTAGAGCGAAAGCTTTGGAGTACAAGAAAATCGAAACCATAAGTAATGTAAAGTAATGGCTGTGCAGGAAAAAAGGCAAAGAGGCATGAAATCCATTTGTGAGTGTGAGTTAGATGTTAAGTTGGGGGCAGGTCAGGAACTTTAGTTGGCTAATTAGCTACTATTATCTGTCGCACCCACAGTAGCCTGTGTCACTAATCCTGCTGATTAAACACAGTGGGTCTCCACAGCTTACTGTAGCGCCAGACTGATAAAGCCACAAAGCTCAGTGATGACATAAATGTCTGGCTGAGACAGGACTGCATAGGACTGACACTGTTCTGCTTTGTATTATACCACAGGACACTGATGTGGGAATCACAAAAAAAGAAGATGAGGTTCTGTCTTAATGCAGCCAATAAATAAAAATAGTAAAAGTTTATAATCCAGCTTGTTAATGATTTTAATGATGTTAAAGGTTTGCTTACGTCAGTGCTGTTCATAAATACAGATATAGCAAAGCAGGCCTATATTTCCAAATATTATTAGTTGATAAAAGACACAAAATGAATACATGAATACACCCATGACTCAAAATAATTAGTTATGCCTTTTAAATAGTATTATGGAACACCAATTCACATAAATTGGTACTCCAAGATCCTTTTTAATAGCTGTAGGATTTTCCTGAAAAACAATGTATAGACTCACACACAATATTTCAGTGTCAGTGTCTGAATCTATTCTTATTTTTCTGTGTTGGGGACATTTCTGGGCATTAACTAGGGGTGTGCAAAAAAAAAAAATTTGATTCACATTTGTATCGCGATTCAAGCGCTACCAATTCAAAATCAATACATAGAATTCCAAATATCGATTCATATTTTTTAATAAATAAATAAATAAAGATTTACTAAGAAATACAAGATTTACCGTATTTTCGTTTTTCGGTCAAATGGCCTTTTGAATGGGAGTGCTAGGGGCACTTTTATGCTAGCCTCAAAATAGCTATTTTTAAAACACTAAGAAGGCTCAACACAACATGAGACTTTGATTGAAGTCTTGAAGTCACATGAACTCGAGCATTGAGAACATTGTTTGTGTACCCAGAGTTTACTAAAAAGAAAGGTTTTGAACAACTCACTGTAGGTCTTGTTGTTTCCGGCTGCAGCCATTTTATCAGTCCAAAAAAATCGATTTCCGAATGCAACATAACAGGGAGGAGAGTAAAGATGGAAAGCTCCTAAAGCTTAGTTCCATATAAATGCACAGATTATTTCTTGTTTTGTCGTTATTAAAAAACAATATTGACCTCGTAGTTGAAAAAGGAGCCTTATTCTTAAAAAAGGAAGATGTCTTCGGAGTTTTGCCGACCGGATACGGCAAAAGTTTAATCTATAATCTAGCTTCGCTACCTTCTTCGTTGCTCTGCCTGGTTGTAGCGCTATCCTATTGCATGCAGAGAGAATTTGAAAGACAACCGTTTACCCGCCCCTCGGATTGAGCTCCAGATGGAGTTCCCAGACCCAACATCTTGACGCGGGTCTGGCTTGTCAGGCTACCCCTAGCATTAACCTCTATAAAAATGTAGCGACCAGGTGCCAAATCTTAAGAACGCCTCCAAGAGGAAGCTACAAAAATGGCGGACACATCGCTGAAAAAACGCAAATATAGCGAGGCGAAACGGCAGGCGGACAAAGCTCTTCCAAAACGAGAGTGAATCTGGGGTTGGCTTTCACTTGCTGGCAAGCAACGTGACCCTTGTTGAGTCGAGGCGGAGGGGCCCACTTTAATTGCTCCAAATCACAATTGACAAATCCTACACATTTTGCCTTTAATGTATCTATGTGCTACCATTTCAGTCAGTTCCTTTAATTGCCAACACATTTGTGGTAAACATAAACTTTAACGCATGATTGTGAACCAGGTTAGCTCAAAAGGTTTGGACATTGTTTGCTGCCATATGATATTAATGGCGAGCCGAAAGCAGTCGCAGTGCTGTTGACGTTACACTTCCTCTGAGACAAGCAGGCACAACAGTGGTTTCTATGCCCTGGGGACTGACTGACAGGCTGAGGTTGTAAGGCAAGGCAACTTTATTTCTACAGCACCTTTCAGCAACAAGGCAATTCAATTACATTCCTTTGCACTTAAGTTAGTTCTTCATTAGTTCAATGTTGACAACAGGGCAGTCACCAAGTTTATTGTTAAAGGTTTGTGTCATTATGCAGTTTGCACTAAAAAGTCTTTGTTTACATTCCTTTGCATTTTAGTTAGTTCAATATTAGCCTGTACACAATGTAATTTGTTTATTTATTCATAATATGTTCATGTTGTGGCAAAAAGGTTTCTCTGTTTTTGTTAATTTTGGATTGATACCAATCCTGAGTATCTGACTGGCACACCCCTATCGAAAAGCACAACCAGTTTTATTAATGTTACTCTGAGTGAGCAGTGTTACCAGAATTTTTTTTAATTTTGATAACTGTTTTGATTCACAATTAAGGTAGAAAATAAAAGTTTTGTGTTTAATGTATTTTGTTGATGTTGAAATGGATTTTAAAACATATGGTATCGAAAAAAGTATCGTTAAGGAACCGGCATCGAAACTGAGGTATCAAAATTGGCACCGGATCAAAAGATTTTGAACGATGCCCAGCCCTAATCTACAGTACAGTGTACTCACAGTGAACATGGCACGGAAGTTGCTGAGATCTGTAAACAGCTCCTCCACAGAGGTCTTCTTGGGGTCGATGGCAAAGTACTCCAGCATGTTTTGATATAGCGTCTCCATATTGCTATGCATTATCACCAGCTTGCCATACTGCTCCCTGGCAACCTTGCTGAAGCTGTGAGGGTTGTGGTCAAGGTCACCAACACATCTATCACACATTAAATGTCGATTAATTATTGCAGCAAGTATACTAGTCCAAAATTTGACAGCAATGCAGGAAGTGTAGAAAAAAAAACAACAACACAGAAAGCATTCACATTTGTTGCCGTAATGATCTAAAGCCGGAAAACAGATTGTCAGTGATAAACTGTGAAGTTGGCATTATGAGCGCTGATACGGTCAGTCAGGTTACCACTACAGTGTGTTTACTGGTATAACCCCCTGGAGCCTATAGCATATGTGACTCATGTATGGCTGCTGTCAAAGTGTGTTGGTTTATTTGACATGCACAATATTACATACAAACCTAAATAAAAAGAATATATTCTACTCTGAAAACAAGGAGACCAAAATCCACACTATCAATTCAAAGACCATCCAATCAGATGATAATTTATCTGAAAAACTGTTTTTTTAGTACCAATTTCACAGTCAATGTAAACACAGCAGATAACATATTTGCATTTAACGGTGCTCTTGGCACTGGTCCTGTGCCAAATGTGGCAGCAAGCAGTCTAGGTCTGCCTACGCTTTTTAGGCTGAATAACCCTGACAATTCTTTTTCTCCACTGTGCGGACCAACATGTCCTTGCATCTCAAAATCCACCAAGAATCGTGTCAAGAGCAGTTCCTCACAGACATGGATACATCCTACAATGCAAAGAGATCTACTAAAGCAAAATATCACTCATTTTAAGATTGCCTGTGGAGTAATCTGTGCCAAAACTATCTGGCCCAGAAGATTGAAGAGCATTAAAAGGTCATCCTGGTTAAACTTAGCAAAGCAAAGGACAGTTCTGTTATGTTGGTACATTTGTGGATGTGTGGATGAGGACAAATAGGTAATGGTTGTGTCAACATAAGCTTGAGACCTGTCAGTGTCAGAGGAAAGTGAGAGGGAAAAGGAGAACACTAATATACATCCTGCCTACTAGTCACCATGCAGACAATACTCGCTATATGTAGTATTCTAGCAAGCATGGATTTGCTGTTCAAAAGATAATTTCATATACTGCTATATATAATATTATTAGCTCTTTTGAGTTGTATTTTCTATTTACAAAAGCATATTCTGAGCTGTTCTTTCCACTGTTTGATAAGTAAATGTAGGTTAGAATCAGAATCAGTTTGAATCAATCTCCTCCTTTTAAAAAGACTGGGTATTTGTATGTGCAAATCAATGAAAACATTAAATTATGTGTCCTGAAGCAGCAGTCCTGCTAATGACCCCTACAACCTTTTCTCATGGCAGATAAGAAGCAAAAGTGTGTGTGTGTGTGTGTGTGTGTGTGTTTGATCACAATTATGTGGTAAGCCTTTCTGGCTCCTATTGAGCCCCTTCATTATAGCTCAATTGATGGACCTGTTGAATCTGGCTGGGGATGGGACTACCTATTCCCAGCTGGGTAAATGCTGTTCAATGGGCCCCGTTTCCAGATTGACTTGTCAGAAATATCTTTCCAAGCCAGGATCTGGGGGAAAGAGGTATGACTTAAGCCTGAACAGGTGATGGAAAGCAAGAGAGGGAGAAAAGAAGAAATAACCGAGAGCCAGTGTTGATAGGTATCCTGGGGTGAAAAATATTTCTCCTCTATCTGTTCCCACTCACCTGACTTTTCCCTATTCCAAAAAAATGAGTGGTCCACTGCAGCCCAAGAATATCTGCTCACTCTTGCTTTCCTACTGATCCTTTACTCCTTTCCCATCAAATTTCCTTCTC
The DNA here is from genome assembly GCA_023566125.1 of Zingel zingel. NCBI lineage: Eukaryota > Metazoa > Chordata > Actinopteri > Perciformes > Percidae > Zingel > Zingel zingel. The sequence continues at coordinate 25,249,956 of CM042315.1, forward strand.
ACATTCAGAAGTGTAACACTAGACCAATAACACATTAACTGTATATTCAAGTGGCACATGAACTGATAATTAATTTGTTTTAATGTCACCAATGTGACACTTCTCATGTTTAGCTGGTGACTGTAAATTTTGCTGATTGGAATAATGTCGCCAGCATATTTCATCAGCTGCAGGTAAAGCCGCCATTTGTGAAATGTTAACGTGATGATTGTATCATCTTTAATGAGGCTTCTTCAGGATGAGCGGTGGAACTTCAAGAATAAAACGAGCAAATGTCCTTGCCTTTGATCTAGTAATTCTAGATATATTATAGCCAGGATGACTGGGGATCTTCAAAGATATGACTGATTAAGGTTCAGTAATGGTCAGTGTTATCTAATGTGAAATAATAGAAAAAGGGTCCAGTCAAAATGTACTCAAAAGACCTTGATTATACAAACATGGCTTGTCAATATTGATTAAAAAACACATTTTTAGTGTAGATTAATAAAGGAATCAGGTTCGGAATCAGAGTTAGAAACATTGCTGTAGAGGTTAGTACACCTCTTTTTTTTTTTTTTTTTTTTTTTTTAACAACCTTTCTGTACAACAATAAAAAAAAATGAAACTATAACAATTACATACAACACTTGTAATGTAATCCAAAATTATTACAGGAATTATTCAAGTTAATTTAAAAGGTGCACAAAAGTCACGTTTACTATAAGTTATGATGCTCAGATCTCATTTCCAGGTTGTACATACAGTTGGTGGCCATTAATTAGGCTGCCAATCAAAACTGTAGTGGTTCTGCTGTCTCAGCCAACAAAAGTTGATCAAAGATTACCATTAAATTGTGCGTGTTGGATTCAAGCATGAGCACAGTGTGGAGTGTGAGGTTCGCATTTGGATGGTCTTGCGGTGAATACAACATCTGAGCAGTCCAAGATACTACATTTTATATAAAATATGGGGTTAGCAACACAATGTTGCGTGTGTGTCAAGCTGACTTTTGGTTTCTATGGAACTTGGGAGCCTTGACGCTCAGCATTTTCCATTTATTAGAGGCTTACAGTAAGATTTCAGATTTTATTTTCAAATTTGATGGAGTTTTCTTTATCAGTGTTGCTAAACTTAGACATGTTGTGCAGGGCACCTGGAATTGGAAAGCAAAGTAGTGAAAGACTGAGCTGTCAAATCCATTCTCAGTGAACCTTTCTGTGTTTCACTCAAGTTTTGTGCTAACAACTGCAGCACAAGCCATCAGTGCCCCAGCCCCAAGGCTATCGATCAAAACTACATCAAGGAGGCTAGGTGCAGGGTGTATTATTGAACACACACCTGGTCTGAGACATGCCTGTCAACCTGATTCACTTGAACTACCTCAAAAAGGACAGTGTATAATTAACACAGCTGCCAAACAGACATGGACAGATGTCAACAAATGGACCTGGATATTCAAAGAGGTCAGTTAAACAGTGAAGAGAAATTGTGTATTCCTGCGTTTGTGAATTAGCGTTTTGTTTAATTATCATAAACTGACAATTGAATGAAACATAAAACCCTCTTTTTGCATCTCCAGGAACCTACAACAATGACTGACGTTGTGAAAGAGAATGGCAGAAAGTAGTAGGATGCTCTGTCCCAATTCTCACTTTCATGTTCAAGTTTAGGTGTGAAGTACCCTACAAAGACAGAGCTGAGAGGGGTACTAGTACAAAAACCTGTGTATAGGACCAAGTATGGGAGGACTATCTTTGCCTTCCTTTTGTTTGTTTTAACAGCATACCTCTATACCTCTACTGTTTATTTTATTGAGCGAGTTGCAATGTGTTGTGGATAGTCCTTATTTAAACAAAGTGGTGAAAATGTTTCATTGGAAGGGAGAGGGGTAGAGTCACTTTTGCAAAGCTAAGTTGAAAGGTAATGGGAACTAATGAAACACAACAGGAGTATTTAATTAAGGATATGTGCTCAACTTTTGTTCTGTTCGATTCATTAGAGTAAACTCATTGAATAATGCCCCGAACTGGTGAGTGAATGCATGTGCATGTGTAAAGGATATAGCCATTTTAGTGAGGAACATGTCGTTGGGGTCATCGGGGGAGGAGAAAGTCTCCAGGTCTCTCTCCAGCTGCAGCAGCTGCATCTCCATCTGCCTGAGGCTCTTTTCCAGATTCTCTGCAGACACTGACACACACCCACATATATACACACCCACATATATACACACCCACATATATACACACACACACACACACACACACACACACACACACACACACACACACACACACACACACACACACACACACACACACACACACACACACACACACACACACACACACACACGTGCCAAGGAAATGTGAAAGAAAAAAACAGAGAGATGACAACTCAATTACAGGTGCAATCAAATGCATTATTATTGTGAGGCTCTGAAAGAATCGGAGAAAAACAACATACACAAAATAACAGGGAAAATGAGAGAGAAGGCAGCTCAATTGCCAAGCATGGTTACTGTGGGTTCACACTGTGCCTGACACACCATGGGAATAAACAATGACTGAGGAAAAAATAAACATCAAGGGAAGATAGCTTTTTATTATTCTGTTTTCCTTTTATATGCCTATGTGTATGTCGTTAACAATTTAACTTACATAAGAATGCAATGCCTTTACTGACACACTTACTGTAGTGAAAATATATTTAAACTTAGAGATGCACCGATTACAATTTTTAGGCCAATTCCTCATTGATTTTGACCAGCCGATACCGATTTTAGCCAATTCCGATTTCATTTTTTTCTAACCACTTTACAGCACACACAAATATTTATTTTCTATCTTTTCTTTAATAGAACATTTACCCATTTTTCATAGAACATTTTTTGAATAGATAATCGATCACTATAAAATAGAATTATATAAATTACTACTGGTGGGGGGAATTCACACACATCTAAAGTGCAATGTTATGGAAGAACCATTTCCTTCTTTTCACATCCAATATCCTACTAAAAATGTGATATATTTAGCAAACTAAACTTCTGTATGTATGAAAACAGGGAAAGGCAATTAAATAATATATAAATAACAAATAAAAATAAAATAAATATAGCCTTGCAGTATAAAGATATTTCTCAAAACACACAGGTCTGTTTGAACGTCAACAGTAACGTTACCTGAAAACAGCGTGTAGTTCCTTTTTTAGCAAGTTTGCTTTATTTGTCATTGTGCATAAATATGAACAATACCGTTGCTGTCAACAGGCTTATCTGCTGCTAACATCAGCTACCGGTGGTAGGTTTTTAATGTTGGTGTTGAGCGCTATGCATCCCCACTAACCTGGAAAGCGTTTTAAACAGTAACGTTAATACAGCGTGTCGGAGGAATACAGCGTCTCTTTTATTTATTTATTTTTTTTTTTTTACACAGGGCGTCAGAGGCAGAGGGACCGTAGCTTTCGCTAACGTTAGCTTCTTGTCTAATCTGGGGTCTGATAAACTGTAAATTCATCAAAGTCAGTGTTCCCAACGCTATTTTCCAATGAACTGTAGCGGTCATATTTCACGGGACCCGCGTGAGTGCGGTTTTCATGTTCCAGTTGTTCAGCCTCAGAGGGGAGAGAGTGAGAGCGGCTGACTGTTCGCCTGAGATCAGTAGAGCAGACGGATCTGCAGAGCCGTGTATAATTACAACTTTATGACATTTCACAAACAGCTGATTGACCGGCAGTGCGCCGCTGCTACATGCATATAGCGGAAAACCTGCACGTGCACATGTGGTGCTGATGTTCCGCGATGTAAATCATGCGCCTCCCGAGTGAATTTGACCAGCATAAAATCGGCATATGTCAGACTGACCGGTAGGTCGCCGGCCATGGCTGATGACGTGAAAATCGGCCAATTCCAGTCACCAGCCGGTCAATCGGTGCATCTCTATTGAAACTGTATGTGTGGCTTTTTTAGTAACACTAACAGAGTAACAGATTGATGTATGAAGATGGCTGCTGGAGTAGATATCGTTCTAGGCTCTTCATCCTTTGTTTTTAGTCCTATCAACAGGTGGGTGAGCAGGGGAACACTGAGCCTAACTTTCTGTTAAGTTGGTCATGGCTGACACTTTAAGCTAGTCACTGAATATAGCATATGGCTTAAATTACCTTGATTAGACCCTGCTTGACAAAAAGGCATAAGCTGCTTATTTTTAAGTAGTTTCAAATGTCCCTTGATCCTAATACATGCTTTACTTAAAAGGGAAAAAAGAGAGAGAGAACTTCAATGTAGCTAAGCTTCTCACTGAATTTGTAGCCTAAACCCCATTTACTGATGGGAACACACTGTCTTGGAAGCACACACACACTTACCACACTGGTTCAATCCGACATCTTAACTACAAATATTTTAATAAATGAATCTGCAGTAGCCATGTTTGTACATTTTCTTTTTAAAAAGTGTAGTGGAGTCAGAGTTTAGGCAAGACTTTTTTTTTTCCCACGGACAATATGGCCGTTATTTTCCAGAATTCCGGCCATATAGAACAACTACCGGACATATGTTTTAAATAGCCATTTAATAGCCTACATATAAACAGCATTAAACACAAAGAACACAAACGCTATGATCTAAGTTCCAAAAAAACCAACAACAAAACTAAACTAAAAGTAAAGCGCTGCAACGTGGGAAGGGAACACTACTGCAAACGACAATAAAATCAGAACTGGATTTTCAGTTTACTACAGTTCTGGCACAACACCAGCCCTGCTCCCCGCCAGCATTCGTTCCCTGCCCCGGGCCTAAAAAAAAAATTAAAAAAAACTCCCAGCAGTCCAAAGCTCCTGTGCTAGCGGTGTAGCTGGTAGCATAACTTTAGCAACAAGTAAAGCTTTCTGTCTTTAAGGAAACTCACCAATGTCGTATTTATGCTTTTTACAATGACATACTGTACGACATTTTAGGACAAAGAGACTGTTTGAAGAAATGGCATTCCTTTTAATGAACTGGGTGCTGTGCTAAAGTCACAGTCACATATCAGCCCTGCAAACGCACAAAATACTGTGGTCTCTGTTCTGCCTCTGAGCTTAAAGGCTAATGGGCCTCTTCACAGAAATTTTTTGGAATCTGTCAACGCTCATAAAAGAACTACCTAAAACTAAAGTACCATAGACAAAATTGTCCAAAAGACATTTTAGTAAACATCCAGAAACAGACGCTTCACCTGCTCTATCCTTTTTTATATTTTAATCTTTGTCTTTTTTTTCTTATTTTTTTTTTTTTTGTGAAGGCTCTTAAACTAAACAAACAAACTTTATTCCTTAAGGCAGTATGTTAATAGAAATGATTAAAGCCCAGAGATGCACTGAGTGAAAAAAAAAAAAATACAAGGGAGGGACAGAGAGCAAAACAGAGACAGGTCTCCTCTTTGGTTGGAATTACAATCCAAGCTGCAAGCTTTTGTTGATGAGGCTCCCCCAGATGGAGGGGCATCTGACCAAGAAAAAGTTAACAAAAAATTGAGGCATATGCTTTAGGAGAAAATCTGCCTGGGACTGACCAGGAGTGTGAGTAGAACAGCTGGAATATTTTGTTAAACACACACACAAATGTCTTTCAACACCGACGATACTGATTTGTATAAACACACAACTGTCACATACAACTTAGGAATTCTGAAATAATTGCTCTGAGGTACGGTGACAAGAAGAGATGGAGACAAAACATATAAGGGTGTTTCCATTTCTTCTTTGTTCTCTCTGGCCACTCTGCTCTTGCTTTTTCTTTCTGTGTGTTAAAACGTGAGTGATTTTTATGAGCAGTGGGGTCTTTATGCCTCTGTGGTCCAGAGGGGTTGCAGACAGATATAGGATGTTTTAGAAGAAAAATAATTGGAATATTTGTAGAGGTCAAATCCCCCATTGACATCCTTTTATTACTCTGCCAACCTGCTGTGCTATAAATGAGACTGAGTGGAGCACACAACCATGCATACTCACTCACAAATTACAATGCTACACACAGAGCTCCACTATAGATCACCCTTTGATGTATGGAAATTAAGAAAAATGCAGATCTGCCTCCTGAGGCCAAAGCCTGACAGACAAGTGTGACTAGACTGATGGTGCCAGAGGCTGGGAGCTGGGGACTCGTAATGCAAGAAATTTTGGTGCATTCCCCTTAACATGCTGAGCACCTACTACATAGAGAAAGAGCATGAAGGTCATTGAAGTGCAAGTGTATCAACCTGAGGCTCATCACTCAGACTGCATGTGGCAAAACAAAGCTTGAACAGCATATTAAAGTGCTCATATTATGCTCATCTACAGGTTCATAATTTTATTTAGAGGTTGTACCAGAATAGCTTTACATGGTTTAATTTTGTGTGTGTTGAGCGCTCTGTTTTATATACAGAGTGAGGCGTCACACGTCTGTACCATCTTTGTTGGGAGTGGCCCATGCACATTAGCTAGGTAAAGGCAACCAGCCAGTCAGAGTATGAGGGCGTGCCACGCTAGCACATTGGCGATTACAATTTTTACGGAAGTAAAGGCTGGACTACAATAGAGCTGTTTGGAGCAGTTTGTGATCAGTGTTTTCTGTTGGAGAAGGTAAGTGCCTTTGGGGCTTTTTCACTTTGTAAACCTATAACATGCACAAAAAAGATATATAACACAATAAAAGGTAAGGAAAAAGCCAAAAAGCATAATATGAGCACTTTAAAGAAACATCTCAATATAGTTCTATCCTCTTATTACTCCTCAGGGCCACACGCCTTAAACAGAAACTGAACCAAAACAGAGTTTCTGTCTTTGCAAAATAAAATGTATGCAGACACATTTCCAAGTAAGCAGTGTTTCTGCTGCTGAAAGACGGTGTCTCCGTGTTTGCCTGATTTCACCAACAAGCTCAGCATCAAGTACCACAAAACAAACTACCCTAATTGCCCAAACCTGCTTGCTGTGTATTGTGATGAAGGACAAAAGAAACAGAGTAGAAAAGGGTAGAAGAGCAAGATTGATAGACCAAAAACAAAATTGTCAAGCGAATTTCACGCAGACTTTTGAATTGTTGCAAAAAAAAAGAAATGCAAATTAGGCAAATTACCATCAACTGGTTTGGAGCAAATAAACTAGACTACACAAAGCACAGTTACATCAGAAGTTGGCAATACAGGCTTTGCACCTTGGCCATATAACCCATCTACTTTGTTTCAATTAGGCAAGTTTTAAATGTTCTTTCATGTCAGCTAGTATTTACCAGACAATACAATTTAATGCAATTCTGGGAAGACATCAACAGCAGAAACAGCTGATCAGTCATGTTGAGTTAAATATCCACCACGTGAGAATTTATTGGGCAATGGCATTTCCATATCTCATTTAGCGCATCAACATTTTTTCGACCAAGACAAAAACTACCTCAAGCGAGCATAAACACGTTTTATTGAAGTTTGATCAAATTTTGCCATTTCCAAGCAACTTTTCTGATGCAATACTTCAAAATGTGCATAAAAATATGTTTATGAAAACACGGCTAGAGACACAAACAAGAAAGAAGACAGACAGAGAGAGACACAAAGATATATTGACAGACGGATAGATACATTGATAGATACACAGAAAAATGACAGAGAGGCAGCAGCGTACAAGGACTGCTTCTCCATGTCAGGAGAAATAATGAATGTAGTGCTGAAACGTAGAGAGAAGGGCAGAAAAAGAAAACAGACACAAAGGAACCCTGAACTAAGCTGCAGTTTTGCTTCCATGAGAGACGGGATTGGCAATGGGGGAAACGAAGGCTGTGGTACACACAGTCAAAAGACAGAGGCTTTTGCAAAAGAAGCGCAAATCATTACTGCTACCTCTATCCATCCGTTTTCATGCTCAAGTAAGCTCTTTGGTTAGTGCCTATGAATGTAATGCAGCCTTTTAATGTGTGTTCAGGCGTCCCGAATGGCTGACGGGCCTGATGAAAAGGAAGCCACTCAAGAGCATGGTTTACAAAGACGAAATGGGATTTGTGTCTGAATACTAGATATGGAGAAATGAGACACTTACTGTATGCATATCATAATGGTACAGACTAGAGGTGTCAGTCTTCCTCTATAATACCATTCAAATTCCATTTGTTATTTTTTTAAACATTTGAATATTTAATATATTAAGCAGCACCGTTATAAATATGTACTACACTACTCAGGCTTATGCATTGTCAATGTCACTATAAGCATGTGGTTGTTGTTAAACGTTCTGTCCACTAGAGAGACTTCTAACATTAGGCTTCTAACGTCAAGGCGCATTGCATTTCTGGCACGCCGCTCTCTGTCCACCACGAGCACACAGCGACAACACAAATCAACAGAGAACTCTGTAATGAAACATTATCAACAAGTGTAGTGAAGCGGCTCTGTTGTAAAGGCTAACTTTGCTTGGTTAGCACAATGACATCATGTTAGAAAGCACAGCCGAAATGATTTGTCATGAACTGAGTAACACTAACATTAGTGTTAGCCACTATGCTAACGACATTGTGCTGTCACTAGTATTTTAGTGATTTAAAAGCAACCCGTTTCTTGCAGGTTGTCACTTTACTGAGAATGCAGCTGTTAGAAGGTAATATACGTATGAAGTCGAAGCTAACTCTGACAGCTGTAGGGCAGCTAACATAAACTTTAGCTGTCGCCATGGAGCTCCCAGAGAAGCTCCTATAACTCACGACGTAGATAGGAAACCAGAACGAGCTTATTGATAACAAAAGAATTTTGGCTCGGTGGATGTCGATTTTAAAGTCATGTTAAAACTATTTCCCATCCTTCCAATTTCCAGCTGCAGCCTGTCACTCCCGCCTGTACTAACGCTACTCGGTACGTAACGTTAGCTCACAATGCCTTGTGTTTCTGACACCCGTAACTTATTGTTCATCAGACGTGACATGAGAAGAGGGAGATTAGCCAAACTATTTATAAAAAAAAAAAATAATAATCACATTCCAATAGTATTTATTTTATTACTATTCAATTATATCCGACTTTTGGAATTCGTTCCAAACAGCACTAGTACAGACACAGAGAGAAAGACTGCAACGTAGAAAGAACACTACATCTACATGGATGCAAACAGACACTCAGCTTGAGGCCAATGAGGTAAGAAGGTGGACAAAGCTTGACAAGAGATCCTAGGATTGTGCTTTCCATTGCTCTCGCCACTGTACTCAAGAGTCTTGGCCAAGGACTTGTGGACACGCAGCAAAGTTGGAACAAATGAAAAACTCAACAGGAGCCTCGAGGGCTTCTTATGAGAAAGAGTCCAAACAATGAAGTCACACATTTAATCCTCACTGTGTTTTCTCCTCCTGCTGGGACCGGGGCAGTGGGTAAAATCTATGTAGACAGACAGACAGACAGACAGACAGACACACAAACACACCTGAGAGTTGCCTATGGCAATATGAACAAAGAACATGACCGAGTCTCCTCTGACCACCCAGTCTGTCCCTGCTTGCCTGTGACCTTTACCATACTCGAGATACATTGGCCAAACTCAGAGCCATGTCTGAGCGTTTGTGTGTATGCCGGCACGTGAAATTAAACAGAAAGGAGTAAATTTGTGTTAAAGTAACAAAGACACTTAAAATACATTTAAACAGTCTATTGTTTTTCTTCTGAGCAATAGACATAACATGAAGTATTCCCTAGAAAAACAAACCTATAACTTTTGTAAACGTGCTACAGCTAAGGATTAATGTAAGTATCAAACAGCAGTGCAGCTGAGCAGAGGGTATCATAGATCAAACACTAAACTGGTAAAATACAATGCATGTTTACAGAATCAACAAGCACCTAACCCAAGAATCATCCCCAGAGAGTCACAAAAGCAGAAAGGTAAGAGTGAAGCTCAAAGTAAAACCAAAGAATAAAGAAAAAGAATGCTCCATTTCTGTCTAGGAAGACCATTCTGTTTATGCATTAAGCTCTCCAAACCACATCCTTTAACACCTGGATCTGTCATTACTGCTCAAATACAGCCAAAATAAGCAAAATCTGATATAATTGCTTTATAATTTGTGTTATTATATAGAATATAATTGATTTTTTTCACTGACTGAATCTCCTTGTCATGCTGGACGTTACCACTGTGATTGGGTGCGGTGATATTGTGAACCCAGTCTCACCGCTAAGATACGTTTAAGGAACTTCGTAAAAAGTACTTTATGTTTAGATGCTGATGGATCAAGGATTAAACTTAACAGATTTAAAATGTTAACATGTCACATGATCAGTAGTTTATATGGCTGGACAACCCACACAGCTCATTATTTTTTCATTAGGCTCAACTTTCCCATCATTTACCTCTGCCATTGTCCATACCATCACTTATGTTTATGTCAGAAGATAGTGCTTAATGGCCACCCTTAAACAAGAGGCCAAAGCGTTCTTTCTAAATATCTAACAGTTTTTAGTTTTAATAGCATGCCCTCAGTTGCCTAAACAAAAAGTTGAACAGAGGATAACAAACATTTTTCCTCATGTAACCCAGAGCTAAAGAGGGTAGCTTTTGTGAGTTTCAGACAGACAGAGAAAGAAGGGCCTCGTTTGTATGCCTTTTGTTTGCTCAAAGACCAGTTGGCAAAGTTCTGCTAGTAAACATCGCCAGGGATGTTGATTTGACCGGGAGTGGATAAAACTGTGTGCACTGAGGGAGCTAAAGAACTTAAGTTGACACCGGCAGGGAACCAAAATAGCAGCATGAAGGTTTATGCGTATTGGTAATAATGTATATTACCTCTGCTAGATCGGTCCACATGCTCCAGGTCTTCAACAAACTTGATCACGTCTGGAAATTCCTCCTCACATACTTGCACCAGGAAGTGGAGTAATGTGGTTTTTTGGTCCGCTGACTTAGTGTCCTTCAGCTGTAGTAAAACACATATACACAAACATATAACGTTACACACAAAGACCTATGTCAATAAAATTATCTATTTTATTTCAGTTAGGTTAATTATGTATTTTATTTTGGTTAGTTTAATACACAACAAATTAATTCCATAGACTGGGCAATAAAACGTCTCTCATGGGGACAGGCTGATTGCATATTTGGCACAAAGTAGTACCTTGAACTTCCCTTGTTGCTTAAAATGTCACAGGCCAACCCTAACCTTATACGTATCTGGAGAGGTGTGTGTGTTGTCGCTGCAGCCTACAGACAGCAAGTTGTTGGTATTTAAGACTAAGGACCACACCAGCTATCTAACTGGACCGAAGTGACACTTGCAGGTACGTTTAAAAGCTGTTTACTGTGCTGCAGCCACAGCAACGGTAAATAGCTATCCAGCCTGCAAAATGACGTTCGCAGTTCTCTTTTCCCCAGTGAATGTTTGTTTGGTCGCTCATTCAACAAGCTACGGTGCAGGACGTGTGATCGTGTTTGTAAGATAGATAAGAAAGAGACCCTAGCAAGCTAATGTGGGTTGTTCAAAGTCTGTGGCTTTTGTGTTGTTTTAGCAGGCTGCTGTCTGGCTCAGTGTGACCGCCTGCTCTGCCTATGACAGAACACGGACATTACTGCTTTATGCAAGATTTGATTGGCTCTATTGAAAAAAACAATTTCAGTTGTAAAGGTTTTGCTGCAACGGTAGAGAATTTACAAGAGATTTTGTGTTCTATAGCGATATGCAGGATGTTATGCATCATTGTCCTTTGTTTAGCTACCATAAGCCCTTTCAATAGCTTTATAAATGCTGAGTGTTGACAGTGCTACAGATGAGTCTTGTACTCATGCAGCTGACGCTTATTCACCATGTGATGACCTCTCCTGCACTTTGTGCCTCTCCCCCACCCTCCCCAAAACAAAATAATTTCAATTTATCTGATACATTTCCATCATCGTTCTTTTACAGTCTAATGCCAAGATGTCTCTCAGTATCCCTGCCAAACATCCCTCCTGTGGAGTGCGTTGCTGTGTATCTCTCTAGGTGATCTATTGCTAGACAGCAGTGTGCTCAGCCCTGCTGGGTTTAATCATGTTTATATTATCTTCTCTAATCAAACATTCTCATCTCTTTTTTCATTTCTGTTTTCTCATTTTTTCAAAAGCGTCAAGTGCTCGATCACAAAAGGTCCCTCTCTGAATTTAGATGGATGGTAATCATAGTTGACTATGTAAACATTTTGCTTTTTTCCAGTTGGGCTAGGTGCAATTTTCCTGTGCTGTGAAGTGTGCCATGGAATTAAGTTGTCAAGCCCAGGGGCAGGCACAAAGGGGATGTCTTCCTCTATATATCCTGCCTCTGACATCGATGAACACCTTGGTCCCACAACATACAAGCATGAAGATAAGCAAATAGACACAGTGGAACAGCAGCGTTACAAATGTGATAAACACAAAACACATTTCTTCATAGACTTTTATTAATTGACTATATTAGTGTGACGCTAATGAAAATGAAACTAATCCATCATCTATGTTTGTATGAATCCATGCACTGGTGTTTATATGAGCATAAGCACCCAAGTCTAACAGGGCAGAGGTGGCAGTGATGAATGGCTGCGGTGGTTGTTACTGTGGAAACTGCAGTGAGTGTGCCAACAGCTGTAATGTAACCACTGGAGGAGTCTCCTACTCAAGGATTACACTTGGTTCTCACCATCACTATCATACAGGAAACATACGGACAGTAAGGTATAGTTATTTCCTAACACTGACCGACGGAGCATGCATGGGTAGTTCTGCAGGGTGTGAGAACTTTAGCCTCAGTTATGTATCCAGAGCAGGAGAATGAGAATAAAGTACTCCCTGGGTTTGGCTGCTTTAAAAGAGGCCAGCAGGTACAGAAAAAAAAAATGTTTTCTGGGGCTGACAGTGTTCAATCAAATTAAAGTTTCAAACAAAATGTCTAATCACAGGAACCACTTAAGATCAGCACGCTGATAGGGCTCAGACAAGGTGGCATAAAAGACAAAATAACACTCCTTGAAACATGCATCCACACAAGTATAGACAGTAGGTGATTGTGTGTGTGTGTGTGTGTGTGTGTGTGTGTGTGTGTGTGTGTCACTGACTGACAGAGTAGTATCACATGAGATGATTAACAAAGCATGCAATTAGTCTCCGAGTTTCCAGGGTCGCTAAATCAGAGCCGTAAAAGGCACAAAAAATAAATAAATCTGCGCCAGTTAAAATAGAAAGACTCCATCCAAATGTAATCAATAACTTAATAATTTATCCGTTATAGGTCCAGGTCCGGATAGGACGCCGTATGGGTATGGACCCGGACCACAGTCTGCCTATTAGTATACTGTGGCCATTGCAGTATTGAAAAAAAAATAAAAAATAAAATATATATATATATATATATATATATATATATATATTTTAGGGCTTTGACTCCGAACTTCGTTATTCGAATATAATTAGAATATTTAAAAAAAATAATGATATTCGAACGAATAATAGGCAGCCCTTAATATTCGAATTTCGAACCTGTTATTGCCATTATTTTTTGTAAATGTGTTTGCTTGTAAACCTTGTTTTCAATTCAGATTCCGAGGCTTTTTCACGCATTTCAAAATGTAACTACACGTCGCGGCGACACACGTCGCTCGGCCGCGGCTTGGTAGCGCATTTCCCCCGAATCATTTCCTGGTTCTCTTTCTCCATAAACAACGTAAAATCAAAGAGAGGTTAACTTTTCCTGCTGCAGATTTCCCACCGTGGTCAGAAAACACAGGGGAGACGATTTGTTTCTGTCACTATGACTCTAGAGTCGCTACTCGCTCTGAAGCTACCGGTAATCCCCGTCACTCTCTCACAACACACACTCCACACACACCCACACACACGCCGACTCAATGAACACACCAGCGCACAAGTATGAACATCAGACCAATTACGTAGGCTACGGTGAAAGCTCCGAAATTCTTGTCGAAAGCATACTGTTTGTGTTTAATCCAGGGTCTGACTTTTCATTTAAAAAAAAAAAAAAAAAACAGTGGCGGCAATGTGTTTTTCTTCTGAAAACATAACTGCCTGCCTATAGACATTGACTGATACACTGCCCTCTGGTGGACAGAACATATACAACTTATACCAATATAGGTCTTACTGAAGGCATTTAATGGTCAAAATATTATTAATAAATATTCGAATATATTCGAATATTAATATTAATAAACAAACAAACTTCGAATATGATTTTGGGGCAAAAAGTCAAAGCCCTATATATATATATATATATATATATATATATATATATATATATATATATATATATAATTTCTGTAGTGCAACTGTAAACAAAGCTGTGAAAAAGGTAAAATGTCTATGTCATGAGTTGTTTTCCTTGAACATGTATCACTCACGTTGACACTGGAGGGATTAAGGACTGCATACTGTATGTGAACAGTGGAAAGTAAATTCCGCTTTTCAACCCTCACCTTGCAGAGGGAACTGAGGTCGAAGCCATATGACTGGGCGTTTCGAGATCCTGCATTCATGTAATTCCCCAGAAGCAGCACCAGCTCCAGCAAGCGGCCAAAGGAGCGGCTCTTCCTGACCTCATCACACGCAGCGTTTACAGCCAGGATATCTGGACGCAGGTTGTTTACCTGCTCCTCAAACTGCAGCCGGAAGAGGATGTGGCTCAGGCGAGGACGCAGCCTCTTCACACTGCTCATCTGGGAGAAGAGGACAAAGATTCGAGGAAAACAAGTAAGCATGAAGGAGAAAAGAATATGAAAAGGTGAATTATAGAAAAGAGAATAAAGCAGGAGAGCCAGTGAACATAGTCAAACTTAAAATAACTACAATCACACTTTCTGCACACTCTCACATTCAGCCGATCTAATTTAAAAGACATTTATGCAACCGGCATGCTGGAAAGTGTTGCTAGGCAGTAGTAATAGATGCTGGCACTGATATGATTTGGGACCCAGGTCTGGTAAGTTAATTGTGGAGTTAGTGTCCATATAGGGCAGGCAGCGGAGGGGGTGGAATATACAATAGGCTGCCTTGGATTACCACTCTCACACAATTAGAGAAAATTGGAAAATATTGCATTGGGCCCTGGGCCTGTCCACAACAATGATTGTGTACGTGTGTGGGGTGGTGGGAAGGGGTGCAGGTTCCAATTGTCTGTTTCACACAACAGCTGGCTGTGTGGTTTGATGTCCTCCATCAAGGGTTTAATTATAGCTACTGTAATGTTATCAAATGACTATTTCAGTCGGTGAGTGAGCGTGTGTGTGTGGGGCTGTGTGTGTGTGTGTGTGTGTGTGTGTGTGTGTGTGTGTGTGTGTATGTATCAGAGAAAAGGAAAGAGTAATTGGGGAACATGACAAAAGTAAGAAGAAGCAAGGCGCACAAGAGCCAAACATGAAATGAGGCCCAGAAATGGGACAAATTATGTGATAAAGATATTGTAGTAGGGAGAACATAATGACTAAAAGAAAGAAAGAAAGAAAGAAAGAAAGAAAGAAAGAAAGAAAGAAAGAAAGGTCCTTCAGAGTGAATGTGTGCAGCTGTTGTTTCCATTGAGGATATGCAAGGCATTGGACAAAACTCAGCCGATGTTAATATCATCATCATGAGGGGACAGGTTCTAACGTAACAAAATGTACTGTACAGAAAAATGTATGGACAGTAAAGCTTGTATATTGCGGAGTCATAATTTAATTAGGTGGTAAGATGGTGAGAGGGAAAATACAGTTTTGTTGATGTACTGTAGACTTCTCTCATGCTAAGAGTGTTATCAGTGAATTAAAAAAATGATGCACCATATAGTGTAAAAACAAATTAATGTGAATAAATGTGTTTGGTAACTTGAAAGTGGAGTGTCAATAACAATTTAAATCCTAGATGAAAGACTTTAATTCAAAGACGTGTCATGTCATAAGGACTGTGACTACAGTTAAGCCAGCAGGGTGCACATGCTAGTGGTAAACAGAGTGATTCCTTAGATTTTAGGGATTGAAATGAAGTCTGTAAGCCATCAACCACAACTGATGTACAGCAATAACTGCTACTCTACTGTATAAAGTTGACTAGTGTAAAAGACACTAGAATATGATTTAATCTAATTACATGGGGATGCACGGAAATAAAGCTTGTCTTGCTCGCTGACTTCTTAAATAAAAATGTATGTACCACAGTAGCTGGGCAAATAAACAATGACTACATTACCCTAGTGTCCCAGGCACTGTACGAATTGTTAACAATGCAATCAGAGCTATTCCTACTACACACTTCTATACTCAAGGTAAAATTCAAGCATGATTGTGGCGGACATGAAAAAAAAAAAAAAAAAAAAAAAAAAGGTAAAATGCACGTGTTTGCATAATGGTAAATTCTAAATCCCCTTTGAACCTGAGCTTTTCTGATAGGTGAAAGCACACAGGCCTCCTTGGGCCCACGCAGGCACTGAAGTGCAACAACATTATATAAACAGGCTTTTCTTTGTTCTATGTCTCCCTGATGAACTATACACAACAGCTGAGCATGCTCTATTTCTATTTTTCAACCACCCCTCTCTCCCAATCAACCACTCAGTTTATGTATTTTTATTCAGTGATAAGATTTTCTTTCATGGGTCTTTGCAAAACAGGTGGGTGCATGGGGCAAAATAAGATTATTCAGTGTTTTGTCAGTAACTTGGTTGCCAGGCAGAAAAAAAAAGTGCTTCAACCTTCATGCATAATTCTGAATAAAGTTCCTTTGAAAAGTATTTTAAAAATGATTCAAACATAATTAGCAATGCTGCTCTTTAATGTGCATACATTAGTGCAGCAGTTAAAAGGTGTCCTGTCTTTCCACTAATGCTTAAAAAGATAGAATTTTAGAAAGCTTGGGATTGCGATATTCATATGAAAGTGCTGTGTGCGTGTGTGCGTGTGTGTGTGTGTGTGTGTGTGTGTCCGTGCATTTCTGTGTGAGTGTGTGTACTCACCACAACCCCAAACTGCTCAGGCTCCGACAAATTTGCGTACTCATTTTTATACTTGGCCAAGGCGTTCAGCTGCTCCTGCTCTGGTAGGTGCTTCACAAGGTTCTGGAAACAGAGAGGGAAAAAAAGGAGTGAGATATGGATGAAAGCAGAGCAGACGAAAGCAACCAATCTGCATTTACATGAAAATAGCCTTCTGATGGTGATGTAATGATGCCTTATATACTTTGTTATATTAATTGTAGTTGGTATGGTGTCATAGCCTCCTCATTTACTTGTTTTTAAATTATTACAAAACGTAATGATTTAATGTGTCCAAAAATAAAGCTGTTTGCCCGTGTGAGGTTGGCTTTACTGGCTCTCAACAGCAATGTGGTTGCCCACAGTCCATGCCAATGTGGTGTTTTTTTTTTAAATTTAATTTAGAAATAGCCCTAGGACTACCACTCTCTGTACTGTGCTTGTTTAGAAATCTAACCTACTGCTGTTTTATTGGCTGTGTGTTTTGGTGAGTGTCAGCCCTGTTGATGAGTTTCAGTAAAAAGAAAGAATAAAATGTTTTTTCATTATCAAACAGAATACTATATCCTTAGGGCAATGTATACGTATAGAGACAATTGAAAGTGATTGGGTTTTTTAGACAGCCAAAAGGAATAAATGTTAAATTATGTAAGCCACGTTGATTACATTGCCTTCTCCTCTGAATTTAACAGCCATCTCAACAGAAACTGCTACTATGGAGGTAAATATGTTGGTCGGAGGCATTCAAATTGGGTTGAAAATCTGTTCCCCGATGCCTTTACTTACCCCACTTTCATTACTTGAGTTCAATGGAACTTGCCTTAATGACTATTCAATATTTGCCTGTTCCAATTAACAATTATTGATCACATAAAATCTTTAAAATGTTCAATGTTTCTGTATATTTGTTTCAACTCAGCTTACCAGCACCTACCCTGACCAATCACAGTTAAATTTTCTAAAACCCTTAAATGTATTAATCAACTTCTGTTGCACAAATTCTAGGCCATCAATTTTTGTACATTTTTGGTGATATATGTAGACTGATTTCAGGTTGGCTTGACAAATGTACACTGTATGCTTATAGTCTATACTTATTCAGGCCTTTTGTTCCAGCCATTTAGACTACTGTAATTCCTTTTTATGACACAGGAAATTCCCTCCAGGGATTAATAAAGGTTTATCTTATCTTAGTTGCCAGAGTGCCGAGGAAGCCAATGGATGGCATCCAGCTTGTAGAAACTACTGCTGCCAAGATACTGACACAAACTACAAAACTGGAGCATATTTCCCCATTCTAGCCTCCCTGCACTAGCAACCGGTGTCACTTGGAAATTATTTTAAAGTTTCATCAGTTTGCCCCATCCTACACGTTTGGCCTTCTCTGTCCTTGCACTCCTGTAAGTAGCCTAAGGTCTGCCGACCAGTTGTTGCTGACTCTTCCCAAGGGCCAAGCTGGAGACAGAGCATAGCTGAGCATTTGCTGCCAGGGCTTAAAACCTCTGTAACAGCCTTCCATTTGAAATCAGGCAAGCAATGTCAGTGTCTAAAAATCTATACAAACTGTATTTCCACGAATTAAATTTTTTTTGTTTTTGTTTAATTCTTATTAGATTTGACAAAGCTAATCTGTAAAGCAGCAACAAAATAAACAGCAGAAAAACACAATTTAAAAAATGATGCTTAACATCAGGATCACACTTATCCATTAATATATCCACAGATGTGCTTACCAACTGTTTCAACACCTGTTGTACTGTGAGCTTTACAGATGCCTGATACCTCAGCCTCAGGCTAAATGCCTTTCAAGGTAGACAACAAATCAAGAATGATAACTTCGATAGAGTTGGGACTAGGGATGTTAATGATTAACCGTTAACCGACAATACGAATTTTGACCAGTTCATGCCAATCAGTTAAACCGTTAAAAACAATATTATTACAAAAAAGTGTTTTAAGCTCTTTTTTTCTACTAAGTTTGTGGCTCTCTGCTGGATGGTGACACGTGCCACTATATCGATGAGGACTGGCAGGTTAAATCGGCCTTCCTACACACAGAGTATGCTAGGCAGACACACAGACGACAACCTCGCAGGTGGATGCGGTGGAGGCGAGCTTGGACATATGGTCCGCGGACAGCTGAAGACCTGTGTCGGTCGGCCAGTCGCACAGCAGTTCCAGCAAAGCTGTGTGTGTCTATGACAACGAATGTAACATTGTGGCTGCACGACTGGTACAAGTCCACAGCTGTCCGTGGATGCGGAGCGCCGAAAGTATGCCTGGGATTCCTCGACAGGTGAACTGGGACCTTGTTGTAGGGAAAGACCGATTATTGGGCCGTTTTTTAGCAGTTTGCAGATGATCTATATCAATGTTTTATTTGCCTGATAACCGATAAAGTTACTTGATTGACTCCCCTACAGCACTGTGTCTGTCCCTCTGCTCTGGTTTCACTCACCACTGAGTCTGACTTAATGTCCCGCCCTCAACACTATCTGACTAACTTTTTACTGTGTGTTATGTTGAAAGTTTCTAATTTATTGAATAATTGCTTAAAGCATTTGAACAAAGGTTTGTGTTGGAGTATGTAACATTCTAAAATCTTAATTTTGACCTAAAGATTTTCATTTTCACTGTAAATGCATATCGGTTCCAAATATCAGTTATCAGTTTCACTAACTACTAATAATCGATATCGGCCTTGAAAACACAGTATCGGTCGATCCCTACTCTGTTGGCTGCTTGTTGGTTAGCGGTTAATGATCGATCAACGAGGGTCATCTATCGGTCAGAAGAAAAAAAAAAAAAAATCTACATTAGCATCCCCAGTTGGGACATGAACCTGATCACCTGAGCAGGAGTAGGGCAGCACTAAAAGTATACTTCCAGCCTCAAGGTAAAGAGTTGTACAATGTAGGTGGAGCTAGGTGCCAATATTCTGTCCATCTCAGAGCTAGGTAAGTGCACATCTAAATTAGAGTTAGGTGGTCAGTCCGAGAAGGGCGTATAGCTTTATGCTAAACGTGCCCTACCTGGATCATAGGTTCAGTGAGTTGCTCCTCATCCACCTCCACTATCATCCGACGAATTTCCTGGTAAGGCATACGGAAGGAACCCAGGAAGATGGCTACAAAGAAACAAAAAAAAGATGCAGCAAATGCTCTGGTAAATAAAATTACCAGTATTGTTGCAATTTCAAACAACTTGTCATACAAATCAATAATAGGAAACAGAAACAAAATAAAAAAATAAATAAAAAAAGAATGGTGTGAAAAAAAGAGCAACTCAAGAACACATGAGGGACATGAAGTAGGAACCAAAGAGAAATAAAATTAGAGATACACTGGTTTAGCAAGCATGAGATCGTCAAGCAAGGGGTACCAGTAGGGACTAAATGGCAAATGTCTTGTCAGGATAAGTCATTAGTCTAACCAGTGGTGGCATCACAAATACCCTGACAGTTAAAACATGTATGTACTGTATGTGTGCATATATGATTATTGTAAATATCCAAAGGTAAACTGTGGTATTATTGTTTAATATCCTAGCTTGTAAGTGTTTTGTATTGGAACGAGTCTGGTGTAGAGAGCTACAGACATCAAATTGACATGATTTACAGCAGAACCAGGAATAACTCTGCAAAACAAGCAATGCCATCAGGCTTCTTTTCCAATCTCATTGTCAGCTTTTATATCACTGTCTTAAAGGGTTCTAAATATAACTGTATGTGAAAGGTGTAATATAAAATTGAAATAATAAGACCTAGCAGACCAATCAAGTGCATCGTAACTAACAGTAAGGCGACTTCAAGCAAAGTTTGGGTACACAGTGATCAAACAGTTCAAGATAAAAACAACTGCCTGCATACATTCAATGGAGGTCTAACTGACTAACTGGTCTTTCTTCTCATGTTAACACAAATCAAAATATAATATAGCGCTGTACCTTTATTGCTAATTGCTTTAAATTCTAACTCCTTACATGGAATAAATTGGCACTGTATCCTAATAGTGACTATCAATCAAGCAACAGAATTAAAACACCACATACTCATTCTCAACCTCAAATCAAAGCTTTTAGACTCTTTACCTCCCACGGTGGAACAAAAAACGCCTACTCTCCTTTTTTCCTCTCCTCGTTACTGCTCTATAATTTCCGTAGCATGATTTATCACTGTTACTGGGTTGATTAGTCTCATTTTCTTTTAATACATGAAACAAAGGTCACAGTTCCCCTTGATATGAGGTGCTAAGATCTGGGAGTGCTTAAGAGATCAGCTGGATCATCATTAATACCGGGTGCTTTCATTTTAAGACCAAGCATGCGTGCGTGTGTGTGTGTGTGTGTGTGTGTGTGTGTGAGAGAGAGAGAGAGACTTTTTCCTCCCGTTTCTTCTTTCCTTAATGAGTGCTTACCATTGATAATTAGCTCAGTGTGCATTTGAAGACATGAGTCACGAGTAGCAGTGGCCAGGTGTTGTCTTGCTTTAATTGCTATAGCAACAAGCAAAGGTGCAACTCATTCCCTGCCAAAATTCTCTATTGGGGTCCAGGGCTTGACATTAAGGCTTGTCCGGGACAAGTGGATTTTTTTGTAGGGCAAGTGGAAGAGAAATGTACTTTCCCCGCTGGATAAGTTAAAACTCAAACAAAATAAAATGCCATGTTACATGTGCCACTCGTTACGTCCATTTTATTGATTTTATTTTACCAATTTGAAACGAATACATTTTTCCCCCACAATCCGTCGAACCAGCGTCCAACTCAGAATGCTTTGATTGGCCAATCAGGAGACAGTCCAAGTAATAATCGCCCGCAGTTTAAACATACATTTTGACCTGCCTCAGAAGAACAGTGGTGGAGAGTGATGTTTCTTCAGGCTCCACAGCCCGGCCAAGTGCCAGGGAAAGAACAGCAGCACCATACGAGTTAAAAAAGGGAAAGAAATTTGTGCTGGAGAGATGAATTTGACTGGGTGCGTTATGAAGGAGTAATGCTCTGCTGCCGGGGGCAACCCAACTTGGCTGACAAGTAAGTGACGTTAGTTAGCTAGCGTTGGCAGCTGTGTACCTAGCAAGCATTAGCAGCATTTGTATCAGTTAAATGTACGTAGTTAAATATCAGCTAATATTCAACTGTAAAGTAGCTACACCTTTTAAAGGATCCCTTGGTAAATCAGCCTCTTTCAAACCAGCTTTCAACGGTTTGTTCGAATTCTGCATTAGCAAAACACACACACAAAAAAATAAAATTATATATATATATATATATATATATATATATATATATATATATATATATATATATATAAATAAAATATTAGGGCTGTCAGTATTAACGCGTTAATCGCGATGCAATTAAGGGCTGACGCGATGCGATTACATTTTTTTAATCGCATGCCGGCATTTATTAATGTATTTTACACTTCACTCGGCTTTGCGTCGTGCCTAACAGGCTACTATTTTGACCCTTTGCAGCACCGTTACTTATCATCAAGCTGCCACTTCCTCCTAACACATCCTGCTGCTGCAGGCTGCAGGCATGATGGAGAAAGACAGCAGCAATGAAATCCTGAAACCGCTTTTTATTTTCCAAAATTTCCGGACAGCTCGTAGACAAGTCGAAAGCCATATGCACATTGTGTAAAGCCGAATTAAAATGTCACCGAAGCACATCAAGCTTGAGCTACCACCTACGGAGCTAAACATAGTAGTACAGTTAACGTGATGCTACCCGCTAGCATGCTACCCACTCAGGCAAAGCACTATTTTGGAGAGTGCTACTTGCCAACCTGTGGATGAAACCAAATCCAAAAAATTACTATAGCTCTTGCGAAATGGGTGGCAACTAACTGCAGACCTGTCAGCATCGTAGAGGACTCGGGTCTTA
Source organism: Zingel zingel (assembly GCA_023566125.1). Classification (NCBI taxonomy): domain Eukaryota; kingdom Metazoa; phylum Chordata; class Actinopteri; order Perciformes; family Percidae; genus Zingel; species Zingel zingel. Next base: position 25,272,780 of record CM042315.1, read on the forward strand.
AAGACGTACTACGGTTGGCATGTTCTGACCTGTCTCGTTGCCGTCGAGGAGGACAGTAGTTTCACCACACACAGCCTGTACGACACGGAGAAAGCAGCCACACTGGAACTGCTGCAAGGTGCTGCAGACGCTGTCTTATTAACCGGTGATCACTGGACGTCAGTGAGTAATCAACATTATTTAGGAGTTACTAAACACTATATTGACTCTTGTAAGGATAGGGATTTTTAGTTTTTTAGTTAGGTACTTGGAGGAATTGTGCAATAATGACAGATTCACAAATTTTTCTTTTGTTTACAGTAAATAAATAATTACAAATCTTAAAATCAAGTTCATAAAGTAACTTTCTTTGCATTCATTTGATTCCCAATCAAGATACACTGGTAAAAATTGCTTTCGATTATTAATATGTACTTAAAAACTGTTCTGAAATGCAAAATAATAGAATTATAATCATGTGATAAAATATGCGATTAACTATAGAAATTCAGTGATTAATCGCGATTAAAAAAAATTAATCGTTTGACAGCCCTAATATAAATATATATAAAAATGATAAATCTTTTCCCAGACAAGTGACTTTTGTGCATGGACAAGTGAAATGTAAATGTACTTGTCCAAAGGACAAGTGCCTCAAAAAGTTAATGTCAAGCCCTGGGGTCACTTTATAACATGAAAGGAAAATATAATAAGGGATATGGGAGGTAACTTAAGTAAGATAAAGGGGGAAAAGTGAGTGCAAAGTGTATTGTGAGGAGCTGTGGAGGCTGTAACATCTGGACACAAGGACGTGTATAAATCCAGTCATTGTGGGGAGTGGGCTGAAAGGAAACAAATACTTACATAGATTCTGTGCAATCTTAGGATCTAGCACCTTGAGCTCTTTAATTCTTTTCTTTACGGATTTTTTATCCTCCAGATCCTCCTCTTCTTTTTTGGCTGATGAAGACAGAAACTGAATTATTACCAACACACAAAAGGTAAAATGTACACATATGCATGCACTTACTGTATTGCTGACATACGTATGATCCACTCAAATTCAGATGTAGTGAGATTATGAGATTTACATATATTTTTCCTGCAGCCAGATACAACATAAGGAAGTGGAGAAAGGGACTGGAATGTAGATTGAGTTCTAATACTGTAGTCATTTTAAGCCCAGTTCAGACCAAAGATTTGCGATCAGACGAGTTGAAACTTGCAACTTCTTGCAACGAGCCGATCTGCAGCGTTCTGAAACCTGCCAGTTCACACCAATGAGACGAGACAATGTATCATCTCCATAGCAACCACTCTTTGCACTTCCATCCTAACTTCCGACTTTTAGTCTTTTTTGTAGCTGGGTCATTTGTTTCGTGTAAATATGAATGTGGATAACGTTAGCGGTATTGAGATGCTTGGTACTAGGGCTGCAGCTATCGGTTATTTTAGTAATCGAGTATTCTACCAATTATTCCATCGATTAATCGGATAAGAAATACTTTTGTTTTATTGAAGAGCAATAATATATAATAGTTTGGTTTAATATTTGGAAAAAGGTACATTTTTATTGCCTACATTGCTTACAATATCATCTCTCAAAAAACGAAACATATTAAGGGCATTTAAGTGCCATATTACATTGTTTTTAAAGAAAACATTTTCTGAAATGCAATAAGAACCTCAAACTAAGGCACACATTAAACATCCAATAATACATTAACAATACCTTAAGTTTCAACCTGAGACTGATCTGTATGTAGGCCTATATGTAAATATTAGTTATACTCAACCTATTTTCATTGATTACAATGTCACACAGCTCTGTTACACTTATGCTAGTAGATCGTTGATCAGCTGTTTCTCCGTGAAGAGAGAGAGAGTGTGAGAAAATGGTGCGCAACAATCAGCTGTTTTTGTTTGTCAGTTCTTTAGATCAAATTGTGGTCACCACTACGTATTTTCTTGCCTTTGTTTTTGGTAGTTGTTTGGTGTGGTTTCATTGTCCATTCGACTGATTTACTTTTGTCGGGTCCGCTTCATGGAATGATTAAGTTAGACTAAAGGTTTTAGGTTGAGATGCTGAAGCATTGACGTTGTGCTATTATTATGGTAAGCTAGTTTGATTTTGCACTAGACACACTGTAAGGAGTTTTCATTTTAATTACGTTTGAACTGATTACAATCTTTAGACACTTTCTGTCGTTTTCTTCAGCCTGTCTCTTCTCGTAGCCCCTCACTATTTACGCTCTCTCTTCATTTTTGTAATCTGCGCCGTCAGTCTTCATGTCATGTGTCGCTAACAGCGTCAGCCCGGTGTGCGACAGTAACAGTACAGATCCACTTTGGCAACACAACTGAAGTGTGGTGTCGTGACGTCATACATCCATGGTTGATGCTCCACGCCCCTGACCGGCAGCTGATTGGATGAACGCGTGACGTGGGTCTGGCTTCTTGAGAATTTCAACAGTGTCATGGTGGCTCGTTGAGAATACGATCTCGTATTTTACGATAATAGTTCACCGAAATGTGTTTCTGAAAACATTTTAAGCGAGAAATAGGCCATGCAGTTGCTGAATCTGTCTTCATTTCAGATCGACAAAGGTTAGTTTGAGAGATATTCGTCTACTTCTACTGGATAGTCGCGTCACGTTCAACGGATTCATTTGCATAGAGATGGGCATCGGCCAGCTTTTGGACGCGCAGCATTTTTTTCAAATGCAGCGCCGCCTTCCCGGAATGCTTTGCGTGCACGTTAAAGTCACTTGACGTCACCCATAGGAATAGAGTGGAGCGTGGTGCGACAGTAGAAGTAGACGAATATCTCTCAAACTAACTTTTGTCGATCTGAAATGAAGACAGATTCAGCAACTGTATGGCCTATTTCTCGCTTAAAATGTTTTCAGAAACACGTTTTGGTGAACTAGTTTCGTAAAATACGAGATTGTATTCTCAACGAGCCGCCCGACACTCCGTTGAAATTCTCGAGAAGCCAGACCCACGTCACGCGTTCATCCAATCAGCTGCCGGTCAGGGGCGTGGAGCATCAACCATGGATGTATGACGTCACGACACCACGCTTCAGTCGTGTCGCCAAAGTGGATCTATACTGTAATAATCATCCGCGCAGAAACACTGAGCGATACAACGCTGGCAACATTGAATAAATGAAGCTTCGAGGCAATTAATTTTGTACCGAGGAATTTTAGTAATCAAATTATTTCAGTTACTCGAGGAATCGTTTCAGCCCTACTTGGTACAGTTGCATTTCCAGTGATGAATCGGCGAAAACACGTTTAATTTCTCCGATTCACTGCTTGTTTCTAACGCCGCTAGGCGCTCTCTCTTCAGTCACTCTCCATATTGAGTGACCATATAACGTTACCGTGCTCTTGGACGGTCGTTGAGGCTCCGTCTTCAACTGCCATTTCGACCAGCTGTTTGTTTAGAGAAGAGTCCCGCACACTGACCCTTACGCAAGCAATAATTTATTTAGAAAAATACAACGTTTCGGTCTCAGACCTTCATCAGGTAAACAGACCAGCTGTTGGTAATAAAATGGATTATGGATCATTTTATTTCTATAGTTTATAGCTGACTTTACCAGCTGACTTCTCTATTGGCTGTTGAAACAGGTGACGTCCCTTATGTTCTAAAACCAGCCTCTGCAACTTGAATAGCTGAGTCACAGCGAAACCATCAGCTGGCTTGAGTCGAGCTGAGACAGGCCGGTTCAGACCGCTGCAACTTTTCCCCGCGACATTCTAAAACGGTTTTATCTCGTCGCAAATCTTTGGTCTGTACTGGGCTTTAAAGATTTCAAATGTTTAAATTCAACCACAAACATGGTTGCCATTTCTTTTTGTTTGTGTGTTTACATATTTAAATACGACAGTCTGCCATGCCAGAATACCTTGCTAGAGAGGCATGGAGAAAGGTTTTATGGGAAAAGCGTTGTGACCACAGAGTCAGAGTAAGGTGAGGGTCAGCAATGGCTGTTCCATAAACACCATGTTGCACATACAGTAATCAGGTTATGGGTAAAGGTAAATCTGTTCTGGGTCACATGGAGCCAGGTACTGTAGGTGGGATTGTGATTGTGCTATTGGTAGATAGGAAGGGAATCATGAGGTCTGGATTACAAACAATAAAACAAAAAAAACAATCGTACATACACACGCACGCAACCCTCTTGAGCCACGCACACAAAGAGGAGTTCATGGTTGGTTTTAATTATTTAAGACAGCAGATTAAGAGAACAAAATGTCCATCCCAGGAGTATGCTGAGTAATTGTCTAGTGCTGTAATTATGGTGAGGTGAGAGGAGATGAGAGGAGAAGAGTTCATCCGAAGGAAAGGTATTTCTACTGTTCCACATAGGCTTGGTCTTCTTTCGGGGATCCTGCGTCTAATTAAAAAGTGAAGAGGTATGCTGGGAGCTCTCGCAGAGAAGAATGTTAGCATGTCCACAAACATGCACACCTACAGTACAGCCCACCACACACAGAAATACACAAACATGGCCACACACTGAGCTATCCTTGGACTTACGTGGCTCCTCTGTTGGGACACTCTCCTCACAGTCTTTCAATGTGTGAGAGAGGGGAAAATGCCAAAGACAGACAAGGAAGACAATGGAAAATGTGTACAATGGAAAAGGGAGAGGAGAGAGAATAAAGAGATAAAAATACATTTTCACAAGACTGCACACTGTCCACTGCAGCGTGAAACATGAAGAGACTCAAGTAAGAAAAGACCAAATATGTGCTAAAAAATAAATAAATGGAAAATGGCTGAATATATAGTAGAAAACAACTAGATCAAATAGAAAACTGAATTATTGGAACATTTAACAACTGATTGCCCTAAAATTGAACCACAATTACAAACACATAACACACAGACATGCATGGTGTATTTTTAATCTTGGTCAATATTAGAGTTTAAAAGATTAGTCAATAAATCAGTTTTGCCAAAGCAACTATTTTGACATTTAATTATAAATATTCAATACTATCCTTTTTACTTAAAAATATCAATGTCATCAATAATGGTAAATAGTTCTTTTGGGTGTTTTACGGCTGGTTGGAGAAAACAAGCAATTTGAATATGTCACCTTTGGGAAATTGTGATGGCAGTTTTATAGATCAAACAATTCAACAATTGCTTTGTTTGGTCCCGTCTGACTGGGTTCACTGAGAGCTCCATTACTAGCGACCAAATTTGCGTTTCCTAGATGTCGAAGAGATGTCCCGCCCTACTCTGCTTCTGATTGGCTTACCCTGGATTCTTACCCTAATCAATCTCACTCATCATGCCTAAACCTAACCAATCCAACCAACAGCGGCAACGAGTACCAGCCAATCAGAGGTAAGGGAGGGACTTGTCGAGGATATTTATTAGCTTTTACAGTAGCCAATAGAGCTGAATGTGCGTTACGTTCATGAGCAATGCTAGCGGAATAGCTGATTCTGCCGGGACTGGCACCAAGAAACAGTTTTACCACAGGAAATACAGTAACGATATGGTTTTCTTTCCTGGTTTGGCTTCTTGCACCCAGGGCCTGAGTCAGCTAATTGGACAGCTGTACAGCAAATTGAGCAAACCAGCCAACAGCAGCCAAGTACAGTTAGCGATTAATTTAGCAACAAGTAGCCTAAACCTAGCGTTCAATGTCTAAAACTCTGTAAATCACCTCGGTACTGTATTCACTGTCGTCAAACTGTTCTCATATTTTATGACATCTTAATGACAAGTCCAAATGGTTCCACTTTACTCCAGGTCAAGGGAATTATGCATAGGACTGTTATAAAAGCATTTGACAGTGTAATTGTCTTGCTTAATGTCAAGTTGTCATAACACAAGCATCACAAACAATGCTAACTTTGCATTAAAAGTACCGAATGACACTTTATGACAGTCATAAACATTTATAAAGACTCCTTCATGATCATGACCGGTGTCATGTCATGGTAATGACAGTCCAAGTCAGTCTTAGGCAGACCCCTTCAAATAAAGTGTTACCCAGTGAAATGCCATTCAAACAGCTAAATGTAGCCTGCTAAAGAGTAAAATACAAAATAAAGAAACCAATGAAAAATTATAAGGCATGAATGAAATCTATAAACATGTAAATATTTCAGTTAAAGGCCAGCATACATAAATGAAATATTTATTTTTACGTGAATGTAATATGGAATTTGATGTTATTGGGTATTAGGATGCAATATAAGGAGCTGGCCCTCAAAAGCCTCCAGCTTACTGCATTAAGATGTTGTATTGATCTACTCATCATAAGTTATAGCTTCACAGAATCTCATTTATTACACCAACACACATTGACTCTCTCTCAAACGCACACACACAAGTAACACACAGTAGCAGAACATTAACCACCTTGTTTGAATGCATATAAACATACTTGGCTGGGTCATATAATCCATGAAGCATTCTCACATAACGCAAGGGGCTTTATCCATCTGTATCATACAAGAGATAGTGATAAGATAGAAATCATATCACTCACACACACACACACACACACACACACACACACACACACACACACACACACACACACACACACACACACACACACACACACACACACACACACACACACACACACACACACACACACACACACACACCTGTCCTTAGGTGTTATCAGTTAAATCAGATAATTAGATTGCCCCCTTCCAGCATCACTGCCAATCTCTCTAGCCTTAAAACTTCTCTTTTCAGGGAAACCTGCTCATTATACATCAGCCAATTAAAATGCCCCGCAGGGGGTCAGAGGTCACTGGTTAATCAATCAGAAGGACCGGCGACTGTGGTAGTTATCAGATTGTGCTATCACACAGGAAGGGGGTGGAAGATAAGGATACACTTACAAGTGCAGAGCAGTGGGCAGGGAAGAAGCAAAGGACATGGTGTAGGTATGGTGGGACTACAATAGATATATTAGGCTCTAATGGCGGACGGATTTGCCAACATTAATGTGCGTAATGATGACACACTGTTGGGGAAAAGAAAAGGAATACCAGTTTAGAGCGTCAAACAGTCCCTCCAGAAAAACGTGATTATGCGATTGCATAATTCAATGCATAATCAGCCAAAGTCTGCATATTTATGCGGGGGCCGCATTTTTTCAAATACAGCGCACTTTCGCCGCATAAATTGCCGATTTCCACGCAAAATATGCGGGGCTTGTATGATTTCATAATCCCCGCATTTTCGTTTTCCCCTGTTGCCATGGGAACGTTATGAAGTGACGTTATGAAGTGACGTAATTACGCGACGTGAACATCATCGAAAAGCTGCCAACCCCGCGATGAAGCCATGATGAAACCGCAATTTTTGCAAGTTCCCGCAATTTCATCGCATAAAATTGCATGAATATCCCGCATATTCCATCGCATTTTTTAAGAAAACGTGCCGCATAATCAAGGATTTTTGCCCGAAACAATCACAAAAAAACTCCGCATTTTTCTGGAAGGACTGGTCAAACTGACAGAGAATCAGAGATTTAGCCTGACAAAGATTTAGGTTACAAATGAAGCAATTGACAAAAAACACAGTTAACATCAGATCAGCGTAGAAGGGGAAAGCAGGACTCTATCACAAGACAGGAAAGAGCAGTGCATTAGAGACAGACACCAACACTAAGTCAACAGACTCAGTTGAAAGGCCTACTCTGCTCTGCCACGGCTCACACCGTGCTAGCCATCTACAATCTGGGCACTTTCAAGTTAAAGCCTCTTAATGGAGGCCTGTGATGAATGTCAACTTCATGGCGTGACTGTGGACAAAGTAGGAGAGATAAGGATGAAAAAATACTGTAAAAAATGTCTCAATTTTCTTTTACTCCCAGTGTAGTAGACTTTAAGGAAAAATGTATTCTGCATTAATCACAATAAAAAACAAAGAAAAATAAATGTCAATTTATGTTCATGTCTGTTCTTGAATGAAACAAAAACAAGGGATCTTGGGTATAAAATAAAGGAAAAGTTGTATTCTTTCCTTGAGAAAAGAAAAATAATGTTTAGTTGCGGGGCCAGACAGGGATGCAAAGCTAGAATTTAAAAAGAGTTATCTACTTCGCTCACTTGTAATAATGCTACTGACTGGTTTTGATCCAATCACTGCCACACTTTAAAGTCATATTTTGACAGAAATAAGACAATATCTAACATTGCACACACACACACACACACACACTTTCCCAAACAGTAGCACTTCCCACAAGGCAGTATCAGTGAATTGTGCCGTCAAAGCACTAAAGGGAATGGTGGATGAAATAAAACTGCTGCATAGAACATGACTGATGCTGTACATGACAGGATGGCCTCAGAGACAAGCAAATAACACCTCAAATCTCCCCCCCCCCCCCCCCCCCCCCACCCCTCACACATCAAAATCTCCTTTTTCTCCCCAGCCCACTACACTCACACAAGCACTTCATCTTATCAGGATGATTTCTAATCAGCGAAAACGCCGGAACTGCCCTCCTTTTTGCACACACACAAAATCTTAACACTAATGTGAAATGGAAAAGAAAAAAAATACTGTACTCAATAACTAATACTAAAATCTTAGAAGTCATCAAGTGAAGTAAAGAACTGACAGCAGTGTGAGTGAGAGAGGCAAGAGACAGACAGTGTATGTGTGTGTTTATTTGGCCTGTCATTTTATCCAATACAGTATGTTTCCAACTATCTTACTTCCTAAGGAGATATAACACCATCTACTGACTTTTCTCTTGACGGGGTGTCATTATTTATGACATGTTGTAGTGATACGATCATCTCCCAATGAGAGAGCAGATACCCAAGCACACGGCAAAGGGAAAGTTTAGAGGGCAGCGGTCTTAAAAGGGTAATTAAATCACTGTGTTGTTTCCAATAGCCAATCAAGGCAGTCATGCAGGTAACATTTAAATCACTGTTATTAGGGGAGTTTCTGTAGCAGGGAAAATTTGGGAGGCTCGCAATTCAATGTGCAAACAACACACACACACACACACACACACACACACACACACACACACACACACACAATTGCCTCGAGCAAAATCCACTATGAGACATCTGATGCACAGGAGGAGGGCTGTCTGCAGCAAGTGAACAAATCCACCATTCCGACACATCTGTCAGCTCTACAGTCAACAGAGGGGAGACGAACAGTCAAACCAGCCGCGCGGTTTGACTGTTGACTCATTGTATGGTTCTGATCCAGCTAAGTCTTGAACTTCAGTCAGCCTGACACAAAGCTCAAGAGACATCCAGAACGTCCAGTAACTATACACACCTGCCCTCACCTTTCCCTCTCTGCCTTGTGAATGCACACACACTCTACCATCCTGACCAACACTGACATGACAGCTTGACTGGTCTGTGTGCACACGGACTATCCCCTCCCATCTAGAGTTGCAGGTGTGTGGTTAACCAGTGAGTGTGAGACCGAGAGGGAGATCAGAGTAATGAAGTGAGGCGCTGTGTTGTGAGTGAGCTAATCAAAGTGAACCATGCAGGGACACCTCTGCCTGTGATCCAGACTAGATGACCCAGGGCCATAATTAGTCTGAGACTTTCATTCTGATAACAGCAAATTAACAGACTTCATTAGGCTTTTCTCTCCTCTCCTCTCCTCCTGCTATACCCAGATCGTTTTTAAATCTAAACCCCTAAATTGCTCCTGCTGCATAAGCATCAGCGTCTACAACATATACCAGTCAATTTCTCTTCACAAAGAAACTAACATACCCTACAGACAGCACGGATGTATACACATTTAAAAATAACTTCACAAATCTGGACTGAAATTATTGATGCTAAATCAAAAGATTCATAATTGATTAGGAGCTACTGTTAATAAGCATGTTCTGGCCAGTGGGAATATATTTACCTGTAGCACTATTCTCAGTAGAGTAGTGCCCTCTAAAGGCTTCTTGAAGAGCTACCAATGGCCTTAAAATGTGTGTGCATGTGAGTGTTTGTGTATGGTAAAATGAGTATTTTCTGACTACTCGTCATCATCAGGTATGAAGCGTTTCATTTCACTACGTGACAACAGTCCGATTTGAACAGTTGTTAAGCCTACCCTAACATTTCCCAAGCTATTTGATGGATTGATGGCAGCCTAAATCATTCATCTCTGAAATCATTTTTGTTTTTTTCACTGTACTGTTGCAAACATCTCTGCGCCATCCCGTCCCTTTAACACTTCCCCCACCCTACATGCACAAACCTTCATGTGTGAATGAAAAATCTTTGCAGAAAAATCAAGTCACAAAAGCAAATATGTTTTTAACGAGCCAGCCCATTACTTTGATGATATAAGAACATAAAAACACAAATTGGAATAAAGTGAAGTGCTGATGCTTGAGAAACTGAGGCAGAAGAAAGAAAGAAGAAAACAATGAAGAAAAGGAAAGCAGAAAAACAGAAGGTTAACCACATAAAGAAAGAAAAGGGAGGCAAAGAGCCAGTGAGGACGCATACGTACGTGCGTACGTGCAGCAAGTGTTACTGTAACACATCAGCCATTTCTAACCAGAATGTGGTTGAATTATGGGCAAATTTGAAAATATATAAATAGTAGGCTAGACATAGCAAAAAAAGAAGAAAAAAAATAGTCATCCATTCACTGTGTGTACTATGTGACCAGACCTTTCCTTTCCACAACAACAAAAAGAGCCTTTAATTATGCATTTGATGAGATCCCTCATAATGGCACAAAATGGTCTGCAGCCACATGAAAAGTCATTATAGAACTAATGGTGTTCTTCAAAATGTCAGCAAAAGCATAAAGAGAGTGGGAGAAAAGAGGAGAACAAGCAAGACAGAGTGTGAGAGAGAGTCCATTTGATGCGAACACAAATATACCAGTGGAAAGCAATACTAACTACACGACAGTATGAGACGGACTCCTGCTGCTGTCCTCAGATACTCCGATCTGATCAGATCTCAGTGGTGGTTCTACTATACAACTATAAGTCATTTTAGCAGCTAATTCTATTTCCTACCCTCAGTGAACACAACAGTGAACACAACTGGACGCACCTACCCTATACATTAGATTTTATTTTTACACTGTAAGTTATATAACTATTAGACTTTTTTTGTCTCTTTCAGGCATTCGATTTAAGAAAAAACACCTACAACCCTGTTTTTTTTGTATCCTTTTCAACCCCACCTCCTATAGTCCTCAATCTCTCCATAATTCCTCTATGATGGTGTCCACCAACCTCTTCAGATGCTTTTGTCTAATTGTAATTCAAAAGCCCACCAAGTTCTCTGCTCAGCAGACCACAAAAGCTATTGCTGTTCTAAGAAACACACACACTTTGGATCCAAGAGACCTATCAAGAATCACTATATGGATATGTGAAGTGACTCCAAATTAGAGGTAGTCTTAAGGGTTATTGTAGTGACGACTGACAGACTCAAAGCATGGGTTTGAATGACCATTACTGTATTGTGTCACATCAGTCTGAGTTTGACAAGTCACGAAAAGCTGTCAGCTCTGACTGTGGTCTTTACCTCAACATGGGAGCCGCCACTTAATCATGTGCGCTCTTGAACCACTTCAAAACCCATATGAGCTAGTCCCCCCCCTAGCTCAAGTAATTCCCGCCAATATGCTTGTGCAATTTGCCCAAACCCACACAAACATGCTTCCTACCCAGGCCATTATAATGATATGGAAATGGGCTGTCTAATTATCTCTTGCAGCATGCCAGAAGTGGGAAGAGAGCTCGTCTTTCCTCAGCTTTCTCTTTGACAGGCAAGATTGATCTGGAGAGCCTGTCATCCACTGAGAACACAGCCTTAATGCTACAGCAAGACACACACATAAAGGGGGGGCACTTGTGAAGCATCTTGTTCAAGTTGTGAATGCCCATGCTGTCACTTCTAACAGTTTATTCATTAAGAATGTAGTTATTGTTTGTGAAGCTTTCATGCTGAATGCCGCACTGTATACTTTTACAAGCTTAATCATGGATGTCTATGATTCCTAACACTTCAAAACAAATTATACAATGATTAATTAGTCATCAAAGTCAAAAAAACATTAATACAATCATTTAATAAGTTATTAAATTACAGTACAATAGTAAAAAAAATTCAAAGTGCTCATGAGGAAAACACTGGTCACTAGTAATACGTTTAAGGCAAACTAATGCAGTTTGTCTATGTAAGCAGTACATTAATACATTTAGAATAGATTTAAAGCAAACTGTGTAAGAACCACTTTTCACAGCTTCTATATTACTCCCCACACAAATGCCATGTGTCATAATTGCTTTGTAACTACAGCCCCAGCACTCCATTTTCACCCAGGTAGAGCACAGCTGTAGCGGGGAGATTCCATTAATGTTGCTTGTTACTCGCTGTGTTGTGCTCTACACGAACGAATTATCTTAGCTACAATTCTGTTCAAAACACATTTAGGATACCCTTATCAAAAATGTTTCTGTTATGGATTTATTTTGGAAAGAAAAACACACATTGGCCTTGGCCTCCAAAATTCAGCATTGGTCGGGCTGTAATTGCAAATTACTAGGGCAATATTTTAAAATATGGTAGTTATTATATATATATATATATATATATATATATATATATATATATAATTTATTATTGGGGTTTTGTGATTAATATTCATTATAGGAATATATCAGACCTGGAAATGGTAGAGTAGGTGTAGTACTCCAGCAATAGCAACTGCATTACGTGTTCCTAGTGTTTCCCACAAGCAGTGTTAGCCTTAAGTACATAAACTGAATTACCGGATAATGTCATTTTTAGTCCGTTTTGACTTGTTTTTGTAAGAAAAAAAAATCACCTATGTACACTTCTCACCAACATCCTGGTGGACATAGTAAATAGAAAAGTATATTTGCTACAGGTTATTAGCAGTAATTAACATTTTAAGAACAATCCTACAAGCACTATTTGCTATTAAGATTTGATTTTTTTTTTACTGAGATAAAAAATACAACTTTGCGAGCTTATTTTGATCATTTTATTTCCACTGTCTCGAATATTGTTGATAATACTAGGTGTGTTTGCATTTACATGTATGCACACACACACACACACACACACACATACTGGACGATGTCATGTCTCAATGGGACCCCCTCGAAACGAAGATAATACATCTCAAGGGGTTTATCCTAATGAACAAACTTGAAACATCAATTCAGATGAATACACTGCTGATAAATGCAGAAACCTCCAGGGCTGAAAACTGGAGCCACCGGGAGCCACCCACTTCGAGCTTCATTTTGGCTCTCTAGAAACTTATGGGTGACGTCACGGAGACTACATCCATATTTTATACAGACTATGGTTTGCATCAATAAATTGAAGCCTCCTTCAATCGCAAAATCACAAAAAATGAAGTTGCTAAAAAAGCAATTAACACCCTTTCAGTTTCTACACCCTTCTGTCTCTCATCTTGCAGTGTTGTGACTCTTGGAGTAGAGGTAGGTTATTAGCAGATGCCTGTATCCTGGAGAGAAATGGCAAACTAGTTTTGCGATCTTTGAGAGTTTCATCTAATTGGATGTTATTTATTAGCCAAAGAGAAGCCCCAGGAAAGGGCAGCTCTCTTCATGTTGTTGCTCATTTTCCCAGCACTATGGCGATGAATGACTATCTCTGTGCCCTCTCTTGATAAACAAAGACAGATGGAAAGAAATAGCTGGTTTATTCCAGATGTCAATTAAGATACCTCTACTTAGAGCATGAATGCAAGTATGACAAAATATATCCATTTAGTAAAATGTAAGTTTGACAAGGACATTCATCTCCACATATATATATATAAAAACATTTTAGGGCAAAGAAATAAATTAGATCCAAAGCAAAGGTCTTAAAAAGCAAATCAAGGTCAAAGCGGGAGCATGGTAAATATATGCTATATTTATATATACCATATATATGCAGTACTGGCACATAGATCCAGGTATTAAAAGGACCAAAACCTTTATATTCAAGTCAAGGAACAAGTAGCTCACATTTCTTTCAGACATTACCCAAAGCGCTCCAGCAACTCTGTGTAATATTCTCAAACACAATTTCACTCCACAGTTTGTTACTATTACATTATGAGGCTTGTTTGTGTAAAAAAGATATAGCTGAATTGATGTTTTGGGAAAGAAACTGTAAAATGATGCAATATACAGCAATAATAATCCAAACAAGGTCAACTTGAATAGCCTTTTAAAATGTAAATATGCCTTATAGATTTGTTGAGGAGGCAAAATGCTAAAAAAGCATTTGATAACTGATGAAATTTAGAGAAAATGAGATTGAATATACTATATATTGGTCAGATACAATGAACAGCCAAGTAGTATACTAAAGGCAAAAGACATTAACTCGCCAGAGGGTGAAACTGAGAAAAATGACTTTAAAGTTATCTTAATGTCCTGACAACTGAGGTATAGGTATAATATCGTAATTTTCTCCGTTTGTAGTGTATACCTGTATTAATCTATCTACAAAAAAAATTTGAACTCAAATTTGACCCTTTTCCGGAAGTTACTGTATTCTGCCTTAGCATTGCCCACAAAATGATAATTGGTCATACCAAGGCAAAATACCTTAACTTCTATTTTATAGCACAATGTTATGATAACAATGATAACTTTTACTTAAAATGTAAGCAATATTAATCCTATTGGACTCACTATGATAAAAATGGCCTCACATTTATCAACATCATATGAAAATGATATATCAATAAGTTTTTTTCTGTATTTCATACTCATACTAGTACCACACAGGCCGCATGATTGATTCACACACACTCTCTGACAGACGTCAGAATTAAGCATGAGAGTGTTTTGATGTTTTAATGCATATGAAGCATGTTCTTCTGTTTTGATATGAGGCACTAATTTAGACTCATTGCAAAAATGAAGACGTGAACATAAAGATGCCGTCATTCACGTGCATATTAAGTAGCCACGTTGGTTTGTTTTGATCTTATAATACATTCATAGATGCTCTGCAGAGAGGATGGTTAGTTTAGCCAGCAGTTAACTTCACAAGAATTTTTCCACATTTCAAGATTTGTGGCAAACTAAGATAAACCGTTAGACTACAACCCGACAGCTTTTGTTTTAGCTTGTTGTCAAAATTCACTATTTAGAGTAGAGTAGAGTTGTGTTTGTGTAAACAGCGCGGTGGGAGAGAGTGGACTGCGCCCAGACAGAGATTGAAATATATCGCTTCCTACATGTGTATGCCTGTAGACAGGTGAGTGGGTATTAATACGTACAGGGTTCATACGCATTTTAACAAATACTTTTCCATGACTTTTTGGCAAATTTCCATGATTATGTATTACTGAAAATGTCAGTCGACATTATACAATAAGAATAAAAATCTGTTTTTACCCTCAGAGGTTTAACAATAACATGAATGATAATGTATGTGGTTCATAGTGGGAGTCGTAACATCGCGCCCCGAATAGAACGGTGAGGTTAAAGGAGAACTCCGGGCGATTTTTACGTTAATCTTGATCGCTATACTTTTTTGAGTACTGTCTATAGCAAAAAACACGAGCCGAATCGGTGCTAGCAACATCGAGCTACTGCAGCTAATGCCCAGAGCTCCCAGTTAGCTAAAACAGCAGTTTTGGGGGCATATCATAAAGAGTGCCTTTGTGCCTCTTAACAGACACAAAATGCAATTAAAATGTCTGTGCAACATGAACAGGGCCCTTACATGACAACAAGATGCGTTTTGAACTCAGACATTGTTTAAATTCGCCTACCCTGTTAGCTGCTAGCTGCCGTCTGATGAGTGAGTGTGTTCAGCCAGGCTTTGGTAATAATCATCACACAGCAGTTCTGTGTGTATTTGTAGCATAAATATCCATTTTGTGTGCATTCCATCTGGCGTTGGTGAGTAGGAGTCTTGTCCGTGTCGATCGTTGTGGTTTCCTTAGCCGGGCTTAGTGACTATGTAACTACATGGAAACGAACCAAATTATGTTTGTGCCCAAACATAATTTGGTCCGTTTCCATGTAGTTACATAGTCACTAATATGGTCATAACCACTACAGTGCTCAATTACCTATTTTTGAGGGTGAAATAAAATACCAATTTTCGCGGCGAAGGCTTGAACGGTCTTCTGGAAGACATCCACCAGACCAGCGGGCGCTCGATGGATTGTTATCGGCTGCGTGAAGCCAGGAGGGCGGGGAGGAGGCAGAAGCAGGGACGCCGGCCGGACCTGCTAGCCCGGCTAAGGAAACCACAACGATCGACACGGATAAGACTCCTACTCACCAACGCCAGATGGAATGCACACAAAATGGATATTTATGCTACAAATACACACAGAACTGCTGCTTGATGATTATTACCGAAGCCTGGCTGAACACACTCACTCATCAGACGGCAGCTAGCAGCTAACAGGGTAGGCGAATTTAAACAATGGCTAAGTTGCTAAACGCATCTTGTTGTCATGTAAGGGCCCTGGTCATGTTGCACAGACATTTTAATTGCATTTTGTGTCTGTTAAGAGGCACAAAGGCACTCTTTATGATATGCCCCCAAAACTGCCGTTTTAGCTAACTGGGAGCTCTGGGCATTAGCTGCAGTAGCTCGATGTTGCTAGCACCGATTTGGCTCGTGTTTTTTGCTATAGACAGTACTCAAAAAAGTATAGCGATCACAATTAACGTAAAAATTGGCCGGACTTCTCCTTTAAGACGACGTGAAATACATTTATTAATCACATATTATTATACTGTTAAAAGAAAAATTCCATGACTTTTCCAAAACTTTCTGGGTCTTTTTATGTTTCCAAAACCTTTCCAGGCCTGGAATTTGCATTTTTTAAATTCCATAACTTTTCCAGGTTTTTTCAAAACGTATGAACCCTGTACGTATTTACTTTTAGGTTTTATTGTAGCCTACTTACAGTAACAAGTGTAGCGGTATTTTTCCCAGTCAGGTGCATGTGCTGCACGTCCTCTGCTGTGTGTGT
Organism: Zingel zingel; assembly: GCA_023566125.1. Classification (NCBI taxonomy): domain Eukaryota; kingdom Metazoa; phylum Chordata; class Actinopteri; order Perciformes; family Percidae; genus Zingel; species Zingel zingel. Next base: position 25,289,778 of record CM042315.1, read on the forward strand.
GCGTGCGTGCGGATTTACAGAGTACCTTAACTCAATTTGAGCATTCTGAGGCGCCATGAAACAAAGACAAAGAACCGTAACTGATGTTATGGTATTCTGCCTTGGCTTCTCTACGGCTTTTGAAGTTACGGCAAAGACAACACACAATTTTCTCCCCAAAACAATCAAATTGACTCAAGATATTTGTCCACATGATAAAGCAGATCTTTAATATTCCAAAAATGACAATAACTCATTTTCGACCAAAATTGAGTCACGGTCTTTTCGCTTTGCACGGCAGTATAGTACACTCTTCATTTAAAGGCCAAGGCCGGAGTAAGTCCCATTAATTAAACAAAGCAGCCCCATTCCTCGGCTCCGTCACTTTTTAGTTTTCACAGAGAGCTGCATGTTTATTTTGTTTTATACTCCAGAACAAAAACTGAACAAAGAGAGGCAGAATGGAAGAGAGGCGGCACTCTACTGGTTTGGTTCCACTGGTGCCCCTTTACGATAACCTTTAATAAAGTAACCTCACTGCTGCTGAATATATACAAAAGACTAGATATTACAAGTAGTACAGTAAAAAGGGAGACAGGTTACACATATTCCTCAATTCCCACCTGCCAGTGTCTCTAAAACATGCTGTGATTTTGTTGTTACCGTCTCTTCTTGCAAACACCCACAGGAAAGCTCTGCTATACATGTTTTAGCTCCATCTATTGACACTGATGATCTAAAAAAGCTTTTCTGGAGGCTATCAGTGAAATCACAGAAACTGCTCAAAGTTCTGAAAGCTGTCAGCATCCTCTCAGCGCGTCCACTCACTACTTTTGTTTGGGGCTGAGTACAAAGTAAGTGGTATACTTTCACTAACTTGAGTTTTGTTTTTTAAATGTTAGTGCAGTGTTTCCTCTATGTTGATTTTGCCATGGCGGGCCGCCATGGCAAAATGTCTGCCGCCACGGTATCAGAAATGGGGCAGACGCACAATGTACTCACGGTTGCCTTTTAAAGCCTTTTATCCTGCCGACATAATGAACCCCCCGATGGCTTTAAAACGCAGACACCAAAATCAAGGTAAGAAATAAATAACTAAGGCTAACATTACAAGAAACCTAAACAGGCTAGCTAGCAAACGAACTGTTATCAATCTCACAACGTGACTTTTTGCCCGAAGGCAGCGTTGTGGAGAGTGAAACGGGAGACTAGAAAAAGGCGTTCAGGTAGTGTGTTGTTAGGATGGCTAGAGTAAATCATAGGCTCATGTTATCTAAAAGATTTTCAATGTAATGGCTCAATATCTAAATGATTTCGACAATGTGGATGAGTTGGTGGTTGTTGTTGTTCGGGCAGACCTGCCCCCACTGCTAAAAGAATCCTAATGGAAAAACTGTAGTGATTAAAACTGTATGGATCAAAGAAGTAATCAGTCCTATGATATAGCAAATAGTTAATTACTGTTAGTTACTGTGACACTACAGCCATTCCAAAAGGGGAAACATTTGTGTCTGGGATGCTCTGTGTACATCATAATTCAAATCTAAATTGCATTGTTGTGTCAAAATTGAATGGCTTGGTCACCATCTTTTTTTCCCAATGTGTCTAAATGTTCCATTTAAATACTGTTCTTTTTTTTTGCGTTTCACTTAAATGAATGTGGTCAACCACAGGTAGGTTGAAGTTAAATTCTTTGGAAAAATCTTAAAAGGGTCAATTTGGATTGATGGAAATTCTCTATCATAAATCAATTAACCACGTGGTTCAGGTTGCTATGGCAATACATGAACCATGGCCTACAGTGGTGACCACGAGGAGGAGGTAACAAGAGTCCTCTAGCAGAAACTGAAAGTTGGAGCAGATGAGCTTCAGATTAACTGAAAATATTCCAGAGCAGCCTTTCCATGTTCAACCCAACAATGGTAAATCGGTAACCAGTGTTACCAATTGTCAAGCTCTGTCTGAATATCAACACATCAGAGAAATGAGACAGAATTTATATTACCTTTACCGAATCATAACTAGCCCTATTACTTTTGCTTTAAGGCAATGGCATAAACCTTGGACAAGCATAAAGGTGATACAAAATGAAAGAAACATGAATGTTATTAATAACTATACAACTGCTTCACAAGAGCTTAGGGCAAGGCCACCAACACAATCACCTATTTCAAAAAGAGAAATTTCTAATTCTGAGCTTCCTGTCAGTACAAAATCTGAACACAGCCCATAAACTCCTTCTTAAAGGAATTAAGGCATTGGCAGGTCAGATGTGAAAGAAATAAAGCTTTGAACTACTTTGTGAAATGCAGTCCGTCCATGTGCCACACAGTCTTATAAACCTTGAACACTCCTGTTCAGAGCTAACAGGATGAATGCTCCAGCTAATTTAAAGTGCAAGCAGCAGAAGTTATTACACTGAACCACAAAAAAACAAAGTTCAAGGTGAATCAATGTGTTTAGCAGTCAAGAACTGTAGAACAGCCAGGTCAGGCTGAGGGCCCATTTTCACACACACATAATTTAATGCAACCATTGTCTGCTAATGTGGAGTATTTTCGGTTTATCCTTTTTCTAATACTGCACACAAATCCCATCAGGTCACTGTCATGTACTTTTGTAAAAACGATTTCAGTACAAATACCAGAAGGGGTTAAGCTTTCCTTAATAGCTAGTTTAAAAAAAGTGATTATGTCGTAGGTTACAATTTCACAAAATCTGAAAAATAAGTATGGACACAACTAAAACTTCTACTGTAAACAGAGTGAAACAAAAAAACTACTCACCCTTGGTTTCTGTTCCAGAGCAAATATTAATGCAGATCATGCAGCCAAGCAGAAATTGCAAGAGCAAAATTAAGAAAAGCAAGAGAAGGGAAGAGAAACAGAGACAGAGCAAATGGGAGAAAGAAAAAGATCTGTTAGTGCTTTTTGAAGTAAGCATTATTTCAGACATTCTTTTGTCAACAGAGAGACAACAGGAAGCTTTGCAATATGTTAGTCCATAGAGCGATATTTGTATGCATTAAGAGAAAAAGTATCATTGTTATGACATTTTTCACAATAACGGACTTGTCAAAAGTAGAAACAGAGCAGAGTTACAGTTTCTCACAATCAAAAAAACGTGTGTGACTTGTGTGTATGGAATAGGATTTGAAAGGTTGGAGAAATGAGACTGTATAGTATATAGTATAGAGACTGAGTTGCATTTGTGAAAAAAATAACTTCCACAAGCTTGAAACACGCAAAACTATTTTCTCAGTGACATGAAATTCTTTGATGCGTGTGACTATTTTCTACCAAAATAAAATCCACTGCCCAAGTCCTCATGCGCCTCAAAAAAACAAAACACTTCCATAAACAGAGCACAGTATGTGTGCATTCATGAAAGTTAAGACATAACCATAAAATGCAGATTTTTGTAGTCACTTCACGGTTACTCACTACACGGGTCAGCAGATAATTTGTTACAATGAATTACAATAGTGCTGCAGCTTATGCCACTTTCGGGTCTCTCTCTTTTGAAGTTTCTTGATGAAGCTCTTAGAAGAAGGACTCCTCTCCACCCTCACAGGCTCCACCCTCACTATATGAGCCAGTAAGCACAAAGACTCCAATTAAAGCCCTCTGATGTCAAGGGAACATGTTAAAGCTTAGGAGTTCAAAGGCAGAGATTGGAGCATCATTAGCTATACTTAATTTATAATATGTCATTATTAATCACAATGAAACAACCCTCACTCATGCATCTAATGATTAACTTTGGTTAAACCCTCACTATTCATACTCAACCTGAAACCTCTAGTTTTTTTTTTTTTTTTCTCCAAAATGTATTTTATTACCTGATGCAAGTAAAAAAAGAATTCAGCTTGTAGATACAAATTGTGACCATTAATTTGGTTTTGCCCTCTCAGCCCTCTATAGGCTGATTATAGATCGCAATATCACAGTTTTGGGTGTAGAAGGGTTTGTAGTCGAAAAATAGGACATTTCTATTTGTATTTACAATTTAATTTAATCTGTTTTCAGTGGTTTAAAAATGAGAACCCAAATGACCTGTGCAAGCACCCTGTCTTTATAAAACTAGTTAAGGACCCAGCATTTGTGAGTGAATGTGTGACAGGACAGGTGCTCAAATGTATAATAAAATTGTTCCTGTGTTGGGAAAAGAAATGCTACATACAATAACGCATAAATATTGTCCTAGACAGCCATTTATGTCAAGGTTTACAAGTAATATTACATATGTTTATGGGAAAATTGCCCCAGAAGATATGAGATTGAATCTGTATGAAATAAACTAATATAACCTTTCACCTGTATAGTACAAGAAGACAATAACATCTCAGGAAGTAGGCAGAAATAGAACTGTATATGCCTAGAGTTGCATTGGCTTGAACAGACCAGGCCCTGACAGGAAGTGTAGAGAGAAAGAAGCAGGGACCGACTGTAGATAAGAAACATGTATGTGCGCGCATAAGTTATGGCAGTTATTTAATGGCAAAACCAGTAGATATTATAATAACTATTGCTATTAGTTTATCGCAACACTGTACAGCTCTTACCTTGGTAAGTGACTTTAAAAAAATGCCTGAATGGTCAGAAGACCACTTTTCAAAGAGCACAAGCAGTGGCAGCAGCATCAACAGTGGTGGCTCGGTTAACTCTACTGTCCCTCTCTCAGGAAGTCTGACTACCTTTTGAGAGAAAAGGAATTCTTCAAACGTGTTCCTTCCAATATGCCTGAAATTGCTTACCTCAAAAGGGTTAGCATGAGAAATAGTGAAGGGCTGGATGAGTTTCTGACATTTCCTCTACTATACACGGACTCAATCCAAACCTCCTATTTCTCATGCTTTGAAGAGTTGATGGGAAGTTTTATTATTTTGTGAGTGCAAGCGGAGAAAGACACTAGACTACAGCGATTTCATCTTACACAAAGTAAGCTGTCCACTCGCATGCATCAGCTCTCGCAGAACAGCAGCTGTGTAGCAAGAGAAAGCAGACAAGAACGAAGAGAAGTAGAAAATGGTCCAAAAGAACAGCAAGGTATTAGTTGGATTTCCTGTCTGAGCTTTCAGTTAAGGAGCACTTTAAAGCATTTTCACATTAGATCTTGTATGAAGGAAAACCATTATTGCACTGACATCTATGGGTTGAAAGGTATACAGTAAGTCTGTTGAACCTCTGACCACATCAATGATTCACAGCTAGGTTGTACTTATAACCGCAGCCGGCTGTAAAAGAGGATTGCATTGTATTACAACACTACAGCACTGCTGCATAGTGTGTGGAAAAAAATATGCTAGTTGGTAAAACGAAAGTCCAAAACCAATGTAACAAGACAGGCGCCAACATGGAAGTCACAAGGGAAGAGAAAACGAGAGAGACCCGACTGACAGCTCTAAGTGTGATTAGAAAAAAAGCAGAGGAGCAAAATTGGTTGTTGACCGGAACGGCGCAATGCCCTTCGCGGTCCATTCACTTCCCTATCTATTGCCCGGCTCGATCTGCTCTGTGTACACTGGAAAACAAAGGCCACTTTGAAAATAAGTGACGAAAACAATGATTACAAGGTGTTTTTTGCTTGTAAATGAGTAAAAATCTGCCAGTGGGACAACTAAAAATTAACTTGGTAAGATTACAAGATGACCCATCTTTTACAAATAACACAGCAGCTTAAAACCCTTCTAAGATGTCAAAAAAGCTTGTTTCATCTGAGATACAAATAAAAAAAAAAGGTGTTTAAGACTCTTTTACATAACAAGATATTTAAGATGCATCGTCTAAAAACAAGTCCCTAGATCTCACTGAAATACATATAACTTGTTAGGTGATTGTATCTTATATTAAGTGTTAAGATCTTATATTAAGATTTTTTTTGCTAGAAATCACATGAATATACTTTGGCTTTTTTGCAGTGTACCGCGCGTGGCTCAGTCAAAAACATAGACAAGGCACATATTTTTAGCAAAGACCATCTTGTGAAACGCTGGTGGAATCACAAACGTTGTCTAGAGTGGCGGCGATCAGCTGCGCCCGTGGAATCCAGTAGCTCTAGTTTAAAATGAAATAAGACATTTCAAAAAATTTCAAAAGTTAATATTCAGATATAAACATTATGATGAATAATATATGGTTTAATAAGAATATTAAATAAGAAAATATAGCGAGTTAATTATCTCTATAATAAATTCAGAATTTTGTCTTGGCCTCAAAATCCATCCTCTGCAGTTCTAAAATCTTGAGATGCATATTGGTTACATCTAAATGTTTTTATGGCAAACCGGTATAAAAAGTCTCCGTCTGATGCAAACTTAAGTGTGTTTGTGTGTGTTCATGCACGTAGGCGATAATGAAAAGAGCACTTGAGTGGGCGTGCACACCCAGACAGTCCTTTTATTTGTACACAGGATTGGTGTCATAATTAACAACCCAAGAAGAGTGCCTTTCTTTTTAATGAGTGAGGAAATAGGAAATCCTGCGGCAATATGCAATCCAATCTGACCACCAGCATCGATTTACTGTAGCAGGTCACAATTAGACTTGATATATATTCCCGGTCTCTCCTGCAGGGTTTTTCCTTGCAGCATGTACTAAACCAGGTACGTTTGTGTGCATTTGTTATCATGTGCATGAATATCGGTGGTTGACATTCATGTACATGGAAGCAAAAAGCACCTGATTAAGTATGTATAAGTATATTATACTTATTTTTTAACAAGATAAGGTAAGACTTAATTGATCCCCAGAGGAACGATTCAGGTGTTGCAGCAGCACAAAAACAGAAATAAGTGCAAATAAATAGGGAAGTAAAAAAAAATAATGAGGTGTATATATAGCCAGAACAAGAATAGGAGTAAAATGCATACAATACATGAGCAACCAAAGACAAAGTTAGGAGTTAAAGTAACCTGACAATAGTGTGGTTAATAGCAGTAAGTCAGCAAGTCTAGTATGATCCAGTAAGCCAAACAAGTCAAAACTGCAGTGACACCCTTTATTTGGGCTATATACCCTTTCAATTTCAACATTTCTGTCTACTAGACACTGCATAATTATGTATTGGATACTTTTCAAGTTGTACTAAATTACATAATCAACTAGAATTCTGAGTGCTGCCTTGCGTCATAGTGCAGCTACCTTTGCAGTCCAAGATAAACTGGCAGAGTACTGAATTGTTGTTTAAACTGGCAATTGAGTTTCTTGTGTTGATTTTATTTTCAGTACCTGTTGTACATCTCTAAAGGTCATTTGAAAAAAAAACTCAGCTGTTGCATAAGTTCACAAAATTCCGACAATGCAACAACAGCAGTGACCCACTAAAATTATCTCTCTCGCTGAGCCTAATTGCTTTTTTATTGAATTATACATTAAATGTGAGCTGCATATAAATGTCCTTATTTTGTAACTTGGAGAAAAATAATTGGAATTTAAATGGTTAAAGAATATACAACCAGAGTTGCCAAATGTGCCGACATCTGCTGTACTACTCCTTTCACTTCTCAACAATAAAATTACTATTTTGCTAAGCATGTTCACAGGGCATGGTTTTGTCTAAAACATATATTTGGGTCACGCAGTCTTTCCAAAGTGGTACTTTTTCCTGTTTTGCACCATGTCTGTTAAACAACAAGTTAACAGTTTTATTTTTTGTCTCCGTGTTTGAAAACCAACAACACAAGACTTATCCCCCAGCTGTCTGCTATGTAAATAATGAAAACAGGGCATTGGCTGATGCACACACTTATTGTAGGCATCAAGCTTTCAGCACAGGTGATAGTCATCACTAGACTAATGAAGCTGTTGCATTGAACGGATGTAAAGGGTGTGTAAGCAGTGTAAGCAGCTACAGTCCAGAAATCACTAATGAGTCCAAATACACAACTATACAATGAGTAGAATAATTTGAGGTGTAGTCAAGCGCTGAGATTATCGTACTTGGTAATAAAAGGGCCACGATATAAGGATGCAAAGAGAAATGAGTGCTCATTATACGACATCTAAAGGATTGTTCTTGTTTAGCTTGTTTGTCAATAGCTTTAGTAGAGAACATTTAGTTAACTTTAGCTGCTGAACACAAATCCTTCCACAGTTCCATAGCCGGATGAAAACTTACAAATGCCTGGTTGAATGCCTGGCAGTACTAAGGGTAGAGGAAAAGGAAACCATCTAATTAGGGCTGTCAAAATAACTTTCGCTTAATTAATCTGAGAAAAAATAACGCGTTAAAAAATAACGCAGATTAATCCATTCCATATTGACGTTTGACCCGGAGCCGTTCTAGCCACCATTGGACTGTAAAATGAAGGAGGGAGATGAGAATGTGCTGCCTGGATCATTAATTGGTACATTTACTTATAAAAATCTTCTTCCTGCCAACCCTGGCTACCAAAATCTGGTGCCACTGATATGTCTGCACTGCTCTCTGATGCTCTGAAACAGACGTTACAGGCAACACAAACATCGCTGCACGTAACACTAGTTAACACTATACTCGACAGCAGCTAACGTTAGCCTACTGCTACCTAGTAGCTGGATTAAACACGGTTAAAATGCTGACAGCTAACGCTAAACGGTTTAAAGTTTGACTGTGTTTTACTGTAGAGGAATCAACACCGGTAGGTAACAATCTGCAGCTGCCGTCGGAAAAACAACACAGACGGTGCGTTCAATGAAACTGGTAAACTACAGCCTCGTGGTGCATCTGGAGTTATTGTAAATGTCCTTTTCCCATCTGGTGGTTGTTTTTGTCGTTCAACAGCAATTTACTAGTGAAATAAGTTATTGTTATTATTGAATCATTTAATTTTAACCATATGGCATTAGCAATAAACAAGCCGTTCTTTAATGTCACCGACTGTTGTTTAGTACCCTTTTTTTACTTTCTTAAAAAGTATCGGTTCAAGCACCGTTAATTATGTATGCGATTAATTTCGATTAATTAATCACGGAGTATGTAATTAATTAATTACATTTTTTAATCGATTGACAGCCCTACATCTAATAGAAGTTGAAAGAGGACACGGCTGTGTCAAGGTGATACATATGCTGTGAGGACTTTACTGGAACGCAATTACTCTAAAGCTGAAAACAACCAAAGAGAGGTTTATAAAATGGACCACATACAGACAGGAAACTCAAAGACAAAGGAGTCTCTCACTCTGAATTACAATCTCTCTCTTTCTCGTAAATTTAGGGTGTAATATAATAAATATTCATATAAAAAAAATAAAAAAGCTTGAACAAATATTACCTGAATTTTGGTGGAACCACCTGAATTTTTTTTTTTTTTTATCTCAGTGTCTCTGATGGACTTGAAAAGCAATTTGCAGACAAAATCGATTGATCTGTGCTGCTCTTTTCAGGCCCAATAATTGAGGGTTATTTTGGATGAGTCAATGTGAGGAACTGATCTTGCCCATCAGTTGTTTTTCATCTAAAAGATTTGGGAATAGCCTTAAGAGGAGACAAGTAAATAACAACCTTGCAAAATAGTTTGTCAAACAAAATATACTGTGTGGAAGTAATGTGTGATACTGTGAATGATAAAAGGTAAGCTAAGATAATGAGAGAAAACTTCTAGGGCAGGAACCCAATAGAATGCAACCTTTCAAATGGCTACATGATAAATCAACATCAACAACACCACAAGCCAACCCACAACTTATACATTTCCTTTCTAGTTACTTCTTTTTACCCACTCTAACATACAAAATTGCCTCTCGTTTCTCATGTGGTTAAAACTACAATTGCTCCATTAGACTAAAGACATAACCTTACACACATTAGAGTAACATCCTCTCACCGTTTTGTCCCTAATTGAAAGGTTGCATTGATTTTTATTGATTAGGACAGGGCATTTCGTATTAAAGGTTCACAGCTACTGAACAGAGGCTTGAGAGACAAGCACAGTAATCAACTTGTATTATTCAGTACAGTCTTATTTAATTTCGTTTGCTCTAACCAGCTTGCTCAAAAGTAAAAACACCCATTTATCGCAATTTGCTCTCTAATGAGATGTGTTGAAGTGGCTCTGACCCTTTACCAAAAACAAACCAACCCTGAATAGATAAACAGAGGAGCCAAAAAGTACATTACCGCTGTGAATAAAATGTCTATTTAGTCGAATAAATGTGTTTCTCTCCTCCAAATGTAGTACTATAAATTCTGATAGAATGTGTAGTCCCAGCCTTCTCTTAACACTTTGAATAATAATTTTTCTTTTCTTTTTTTAAATCACTGTATCACTGTATTTTTATTTACACTTGATTAAGTCTGCCAAAAATACAACAGTTATGGTCTCAAAACAAACTGTTCCAAGTCCCCATCCAAACTCAGCAGTTTGTTTACAGGATGGCAGGCATTCTCTTAGAAAACAGCAAGAATGCACAACATCACGAAAGAATAAGGATGTTTCAAGGGAAATAAATGAATATTTAATAAGAAAAACGGAGTGAATGTTGTTTCATACTGTGTCCTTTTTAATGTTTAATGCTGATCCAGATGCTGCTGCTCTTAAGTGAGATGAAACACGATGCTACATGGCTGAGTTAATAAAATGCATGTATGAATACATGTACACTCACCGACGCACAGCAGTAGCAACTGGGTTAAAGAGATTAACCCACCAGTCATGCTGCTTTACAACCTCCAGTGGGATGGGAGGAAACTAAAGCTAAGAGAATGGACTCAAACAATGAGAAAGGTCTGACTAAAGGCCCTGACACACCAACCAGACGGGGCGACCGTCGGCAGAAAAGGCAGTCCGACTGCCGAGGTCCAAAAAATGCCTCAGAACACACTGAGGCAACGCCGACTTGAGCGTACGCAATGCGCGTAATACGTCTCCATAACAGCAGGCGGCGCTGCTCTGTATTGTTTCCATTAACAGTCTGATTATTTCCCAAAAAATGAAAACCGGCAGCTGATTGGACGGACGCGTCACGTGGTTCTTTTTTCTCCGGAAATTCACAGCCAGACTGTCATGGCGGCTTGTTCAGAATACGATCTCATATTGCAGTTTAAAAGATTTTCGTCAGATTTTGAGAGGCTCATCCGCTCCCTATTTCCGGGTGAGTCCCGACTGCCCCGTCTCCGACTGAACATGTTGGGTCGGTCCAAATGAAGGCCGACGGCTCCTCGGACGGCCGGCAGCAGGGGACACACCGAACAGACTCGAGTCACCGACCTCGCCAGACGGTCCGACGGCCGTTTATCGGGCTGGTGTGTCTCCTCTTAGTCAGAATGTGTTGCCGTGCTTTTGTGTGCCTCCTTCCATATGATAAGAAGTGTGTTTCAGGATTACTGTAAAATATGTGTGTGTGTGTGTGTGTGGGGGGGGGGGGTGGAAGGTGGAGTAAAATTGTCTACTGGTGGACATCCTTCCTTTGTCCTCTCCAGAGATCACTTTACTGTCTACCTGTTTGCCATTTAGATTGCCTCCATTATTCAACACCTTGACGGTAGGGAACAAGGGTGTACTGGTGTGTAGGGGAGGGGGGTGGGGTGGGGTGGGGGGTCTTGTGTGCCTTGAGAGGAGCAGCATAGAGTTGTGACAGGTAGATAACACCTGGATGAATAATTCAAATTGGCATAAGCTTGCTGAGTCAGTGACAAGACAAGAAAGAAAACACAAGACGTGAATAAATCAACAGAGAAGGGATTAATAGACCACGCACAGGAGAGGACAAGACTGATAACGTCCCATACCTCCTGCTCTGGCTTTAATCATTCCAACAACCTTGTACATGAATATTCCAGATCTTGCCAGCCATACTAATGTGTAAAGATGTAACTGTATGGTGTCTTATCATGCAGCATTACCACTGGGAATAGTCAAAATAGCCCTAAAAAAATCCCAAACAGCATGGCATCCTTGAGGACTCCGATTCAGCAAGGACTGCTGACTGCTAAGTGATATTTTCGAGACCGTACTAACACTGCTGAAAAGGGAGGAAGACGGGAGATGTAAGAGACACTACACATGTGGTCTATTCAGATGGAGTTAGGCATTATTTTAAAGGGGTGATAGAATGCAAAACCGATTTTACCTTGTTATAGTTGAATAATGGCAGTTTAGTGGGTAAATAGGACATACATAGAACCTAAAAATTCCATTGACACCTCTTTCCTCTGCAAATCTCACAATTTGAAACTGCCTCTGAAAACGGGCAAATCTCAACGAGACACCTAGTTGACGTCAACTCGGCGGCTCCTCCTCATTTGGCTCTAGTCTCCATCTTTGTCACGCCCAAACATTTACATAGGCTACACCACTGAGCTGAGATCAGGTAGTCTTCTGAATAGGTCGCGCAGATCTCAGAAATTGTAAACATTGTTCATCTGCTATTTTACCACTAAATTCACTTCTGAAACTTTTTTTTATGCAAGAAATCAACTATGTACTATGGCCGTTTTACGAAAATTGATGGCTAATTGCAAATTTTGTCTGACTGTGTGTCGGAGTTCAGCGGCCGGTGCTGCCTGTGTTGCTGCCTCGCCGCCGGCCTGCCTTCCTTCACAGATCCCGGCCCACTGTGAGGTAGATGGAGCTCCGTCACGGCTGGCAGCCCACGGCACTCCATACCCGCGCAAAGTCACCGTTTTTTGGGTTAATGGACTTCCAAACGCCGCTGCCCTGACAGAGCTCCAGGGCCTGCAGCTCCCCTCTTCCTGCTAAATGGCCGGTGTGTATGAGTGAGAGCGCGGTCAGCGAGCTTGTTACACCCACAATCTCTACCACAGGTTCCAGTTAATCTTATAATGTGTGTAATTATAATGTGTTGAGTTATTTAAACAAACAAATTGGGGAAATAAACGCCTCTTGAGGATCAGAAATTGAGACCATCAGTTGCAAGTATCTCTGACCCCAAAGTCTATCAGTTTGGTTTTTTTTGGTCCATATGCAGTTAATGACCTGCATATTCCACAAAGTAGAGGAAGAGAATACCATTGCAGTATTGAATAATTGGAGCTCAGACGCAATTTTGTAATTTTCTCAATTTCTGATCCTCTGAATAAAAAAACTTGGAAAAACAGGTTAAAGATCCAATTTTTTAATTTGTCATGGTGGAAAAAAAATGAAAAAGTGGATATTTGAACCCATTTTTCTGTTTTTCCAAATGTCCGTTTGTGCTTAGAAAATTGAACTGATAAGCGTTGCCCATGCATAACTCACTATCCATTCACTAAAGGTGATAAAAAGCAGTTTGTTTGCTAACAGTAGCCTAGAGGGTTGATATTAGCACTCACACACTTGCCTGTATCGTTTTCATGCAATTCCTCTTCAATGAAGACACATAGGCCAATTACTCTCAAGCATAGATCCACGCATGCATGCACAACTCAAAAACAAAACACATTCACCTTCCTTGTTTTACCACTCTAACT